>BPLR01007621.1:0-138668 GCA_021605095.1 Caerostris extrusa
ACTGGACAGGGATTTTTGACTCATCATCTTGCAGATCTGGCTGAACTATCTGCTTCTCAATTGAGGTATCACTTTCTTCGCCGGACTCTTCATCAATATGGTCGCCTTTCTCACTCTCGTTTTCACTCGATGCATTCTTCAAATTTTCACAATCTGAAATTAAAAAAAAATATATGCTAAAATATAGCAGAAATTTTAAAAGTTAAATTACAATAAACCATGTTAAAATTTTTTATCGAGCTGTTGTCTTAACAGCTCGATAAATCATTATGAACTACAAATATTTGAAAACACTACAGCAAATTGAATATATCCAAAATGCAAATTAGTAGTTAAACCGTAACAAACACTAGAACACTAATTAATAGATATCAGAAGTCAATTTCCTAATATTTGCTCATATTATAAAATTAAATAACTAAAAAAAATAAAAATTAAAAAATGTATTTAGAAATGCTACTTTATTTAAATATTTACACATTTTTATTATAAATAACCAACACTAAAAACAATTTATTTATTTTTTACAAATGAATTTTTTTAAAATTATTATTTATATTTTTAACCCAAAAAATACACAAGCACATGAGTTAAAATGCATCTAGATGTATCAAATGTACTGCAACATAAAATTATTAAATTCCTCATTAAAACTAAAATAGTACAGAAAATTGTTGAAGCAATAATTATTCAACAATAGTATTAAAAAAGAAAAATTCATCTATTATTTAAAAAAATTAATAATACTCACTTTCTTTTGGAGCTTCTCCAGTACAATCTATGGGAATGCATTCCAGACATTTACGCTTGTGAACATTTAATTTACAATCTAAAAAAACAATTTCTTTTCATTGGTATAACATTTTTTTTTTTTTTTTAAGTTATTGAGTAATATCAATTCTACATACAACTGGTAAATAAAAAAAAATTTAAGTAATTAGAGTAATTAGGAAAATTTTATAATGAATCTAATGTACAACAGACACTTGTAAAAATAATTAATATTTATTATGAATTAAACAGGTAACAGCTGCTAAATTTTGTATAAAATGATGTAAAAGAAAATCATATGAACAATTTAATTAACACAATTCTTTCTGAATGTTCTTAAAAAGAAAAAAAAAAAAACAACAATTTTTTTAATATTCTTTTGGCTAAAAATAGTTTAGAAAATTAAATTATGATTCAACAACTAAATTCAATAATATGATTCAACAACTAAATTGAACTTTAAAACTTATAAATTCTAAAAGCTATTTAAAAAAATAAATTTTTTTTTCAATTGGTATCATTTTTTTGTTATTAAGTAATTATTGAATTTAATAATTGAGCTTTTTGTAAGCAGTTAAACAAGAACATCTAAACATTAAAAAATTATTATTATTACAAAAACTATCACATTTGAATATATATAAGAATACGAATCAATTTTCTCAAAATGAAAAAATATATATCACTTCTTTTTGCATTATTTCTTATAAAGATTAATGCCTATATTTATTTACAACAATAAAAAAGCAATATGAAAACATTTTTTGTATTTATGAACATCTTTTTAGACAAATTTCTAAATTCTTTGATTGAATGAAAAATATACAATTTCAAGATGAAATATATATGTACCTCTTTTTATCATCAATTAATAAAATTGTTAAAATATGGTAAATTTATAACTACTATAGTTTCTACTTTAAAAAAATATGAAAAAATATTGAAACATTTTAAATTTTGACAGAAAAAATTTTTAAATTAAAAAAATAGATTTAAAAAATATAATTGAATAAAAAGGCAAAAAATTTTTTTTTGATAACTTGTCATCTTTAAACTTGCTTGAAATATGAAAAACTTGATTTCTATCATAAGTAATTATCTCTTAGAAAGCATCTTAAGTTATTTGTTATTTTGTTTCTTACCCACTCATATACATTATTTACTTTTGAGAAATAATAAGCTTTGTTTCATTCCTCTTACCTTATATAAATTCCTATATTACTTTAACTATGGTGGCTAAAGAAACTGTGGAATAAAATGCTCTTGTCAGCAATTTTTCATGATAGTTTTACAAATTTTTCTGACTTTTCTAGATTGACAAAATTCCTTGATTTCCTGATTCTGTCACTACCCTGTTAAAAGATTTCTTCCGTTCTTTTTCACACACAGTTCTATCGTTTTATCTCTAGGATAAAAACATCATGTAATAGTTTTTTACGATATTCCCAAAAATGCAGATGATTGTATGCAGTGCTCTATAGTCCTGATAAAAAACTCTAAGCTATTACAGTAAACTCGATAGTTTGGCGCATTCTATAATCCAGCATTATTATGCCTTCGATTTCATATTTTTATGGATTTGGGCATTTGTTGACTTTGACAGCCAGATGGCGAGACAATTCTGCTCGCCATTATGATTATTAAAATCATCAACTATTAATAGTTTTCATTAACTATTTACATATTAAACATTAATGTTTTAAACACTTTAATTTTTATCTAGCTTGCTTTATCTTTGGCATCCCCTTACAACTATATTGATGCTCAATAATTTGGCAAAATCACTCATACATAAGGCCATGGTCCTGAACATGCAGGATTAAAGAGAGGTTACTGTATTAAAATAGAATCCACAAATGATAGGCAGGAATTTTAAATATTTAAAAATCAATTCAAACTAAGTTGCAACTCCTGTTCTGTATTAATGATTTTTACCTTTACACTGCATTCCTTGCCGAATCAGACCTTTCAACAGTTTCTTGCAGTAGCAGCATACAGTCGGCCGCGTGTAGGAATGAATTTCAAAGCGGTGAGGAACCTTCATCTTTCCAGATGAACCAGATGACAACTTTTCTGCACACGGTAGTTTTCCAGAGGGAAGGGATGGAGACTTCCTATTTCGATTTGGGGAAGGGGTTGAAACTAAAGGAAAAAAAAAACTTTTTAAATAAAAATTAAATGTTACGGATTGTTTATGTTTATTTTAGAGAAAAACGGAGTTTTTTTTAAAAAAATAATCTTACTTTTTAATTCAAGAACAATACCATGAAGAAAAGTAACATTTTATTATTTGAGAGCAAAATAAAATTGTTAATTTTTTTAAACACTTAGCAGATGAGAAATTTGATTCAAAATACATAAAATAAAATACATATTCAATATACATATTTAAAACAAGGATTTTAAAAACTTTTTTTTTTTTTCCTATTTTTACAATATTTGCTATTGTAATTGCTTTTGGCTTTTATATTTAAAAATCTTTTAATTCAAATTTTAAATAATTTAGAACATAAGCTGAAGATTTATAAAAATTAAACTATCATAAAACCTCCTTCTTCATGAATATCATTAAGCAAAGAAATAGAAGAAAAAAAAAAGGGCAACAGAAAGATATGCATTTATGTACACATACAAAATAAAATCTTAAAAGTCATGACGTGTTTGGAACAAAATTTTAGTTTTAAGAACACAAATTTTAAGAATAAAAATGACTGAACAATTTTAGAGTAATTTGTAACAGTGATCCCACATGTAAGTATTTATAATTTAACATAAATCAGCAAATGATAAAGTAAATTTAATCAAAACTTGATAAATGCATGTTTTAAATCAGAGGAAAAAAATTTGATGTTTTTAAAATAAAGTAACAAAAGAAAAACACAATTGTAGGAAATAAATCTAATATATTTAGATCATAATCAGAGAAATCTAAATAAATACAAATGTTTCTTTAAAAGATAGAAATAGAATGATACATCAAACCTATTACTAATAAAAAGCACACCATGTTTTTGGAATGATTGTTTTATTTTTAGAAGTACAAAAATGGTTATTTTGAATTAATGGTATTGAAGTATCAGCAAATAACTCTACATGATGCTACAAAATGATGGGTAAAAATATATACACAATAATTTTTTAATATCTGTATTAAAAATCAAGATGCATTTTTAAGATGAGAAAAAAAAAGAACTTTATATTATGCAAAGCATACCTAGTAAGACACAAATGAAAATGTAAATTTAAAAAAATAAATAATAAATAGGTGTTTTGCCAGTAGAAAGACTAAAAATACCTCATATTTATTCAAAGAATACTTACATGAAAATGTTTAGAAAACATCTAAAATCATAAATAAAAAAAAAAAAATCTTTATTTAATTATAAATGTAGTTTAAAAATAATACTAGAAAAACAAATAATTCACATGAAATAAATTGCCAGTTAAATATAAATACATATTCCCATATTGTTTTGAAATATCTTGCATTTAAAAGTTGTACATTTTAAAATATTTTTCCCTTTAAATAATTAGCTGATCTAGAAATATTTTAGTTCAATTATTAAAGAAGCAGTAAGATTTGTTCAAAGTTATAATAATGAATTAAACAATAATTTTATCTAAAATATAATTAAAATACATTAGCATCTCTAATTTGGCATTCGAAAATTCGACACATTCTATAATCAAGCACCATTCAAGCTTTCACTTTCATATTTTTTCATATAAATTTGGGTGTTTGTTGACCTTGACCATCAGATAGCAACTTAGTGCTGCTCGGATTTGTCAATTTGGTTTGGTTTGTTACTTTACAGTCATTTTTGCATACAAAGACTAATTAGGTTAGGACTCCAGTTTAAAGTGGATTCTGAACCACTAACAAACAAACATGCCACCACCATGAATAAACCACCACTAGAATCTGCAGCCTGTGATTCCAAGGGCCAGAGGCCATTTGGCTCGTATTCATTAGTACTGCCTAGGTGGGTTCATAATGAGCCTAAATACATTAAGCATGCACATATTTAATCATTTAAATTGTTATTTAGAGTGCTTTTATCTTTCATACCCCTTTTAAAACTATATCGAGACTTGATATAATCCAGCAAAATTGCTCATTGGGCATGGTCTTGGATTAAATAGAGGTTATTGTAATTAATTTAAGCATGTTTCAAAATAAAAAAATAAAACCATAGTTACATTAACATATTATTCAAAAATAAATATTAATTATGTAGATACATACTGTTGCCATATTTGGAATGCTCAATGAAACTCCCACTTGATCCGACTGACTTGGAGTGTGCAAGTATGTAGAAGATCTTCTCCTTCGAGTATGGGTACAATTGTTGGGTATTTTGTAAACACATCTCTTGTGAAAGCTTAAGCCACATCCTGCAATTTTATCATACATTTAAATGTCAGTAAAACAAAGCATTTTCACACTTTCATTAAAAAGCTTTAATAAAAGGAAACATTATTTTATTTATTATTATCTAACTCAATGCAAACTAGTAGACCCATTGCTTGATTTTAATAAATAGCTATTTTGTCCAGTTTGGTTAAACAAAAATTGTACTTACTAAAATAACAAAAAAAATTATAATTTCAATATAAATTATAATTCAGAATGTAAAATGTTCAACAGATTATATGATCCTTATAAAAAATTAAAATCTAATATTCATCTAAAATTTTTATCATACATAAAAAACTAAAATAAATTTAAATAAAAAAAAAAAAGGGAGGGGGAGGGAAACATTAAATCCCTAATATGATAAAGAACGGAAATATGAGGAAATTAAACATGTTACTTTTATTTGTCACTACATGCTTGCCATGATTAATCACAAGAAAAGCTTGTTTAATATTAGAAGTTTTATGTTTATTTCAAAATATACACAAATAAATTTTGATAGAGATATTTCATTTTAATACATAAGATGATATGAAATTTAATTTATTAAAATTTATAATATAATTTCTGCAATAACAAGGCAAAAAAATATACAAGAATAATTTTTCAAAAATTAATTGCAATACTTTAAAAGGTGTATTTAAAATATGAAAATTTTTTTTTTTTTCTCTCGACTCTTCAACCTAAAAATGCTAGTCCAATGTGTAAACCGAGTATTTTAGAAAACATTTTTAAATTTGACTCCACTTCAAAACTATTTTTTGGGCTTCATATACTTACAAATCATATTGTAAATGACATCAAACAGAGAAATACGTAAACATATTAAAATCGTGATTTAATTTTTAGACAAATTAATTAATTAGCATGACTATTAGGATAAATAAGGAATATTAATAAATTCAAAGGGTATGCGTGAATCAATGAAATTTCACACCAAACAATCATTGAAACATATTTTAAAACAAACAAAAAAAAAAGTATAATTAAATTCAAAATATAAAAAATTCATAAAATAATAAATAAAAAAATTGCAAAACAATTAGGGCAGATACATTTCACTACAAATCAAATAAATAATAATGAAAAGCAAGTGCAATTATGAAAAGCTGATTATAAAGTGAAGGATGGATTGGAACCCTGTAGTACAAAAAATAAATAATTAAAAAAAAAAAAAAAAAAAAAACTAGAAAGCATTCTAGAGAGTTTTGCCAACTGTGTTTTACACGAAATAATAACTGCACCTTACTTACCCAATACGGAATTTTAGATGTTAAGTTATTCCTTGAAGAGAAAGGTTCCCTTATAAGCAGCAGTTCCAAAAAGTTTGACAGAAAATATCAAATATTTTTTTAAACACTCAGAAATATGAAAATAGTTATAGGTGGAAAACTTTTATAGCATAGATCACTTTTAAAAAGCTTGAGAAATACTGAATCAATCTCCTGCCTCCTCAATAACAGAAAATTAGTTTTAATTAATATTGCTCGCTTCTACAAACTTTTTTTCTAAAAAAATATAGAACTTTTTATTTCATTTATTTTATATATTGGAGAAAGGGATAGCATATTAATTAAATTTCATTCTACATATTAGTAAAATAATTATCACTTGCACTCAACCAATATGATAAATATTGAAATGCTAAATTTACTAATTGAAACGTCAAACAGATGGCCTGTTTTTCGATTTGCTTTTCATTTGAGAAAAACTCTCAAAATTATTAAGAAATGTTATGATTTGATTTTAAAGCAGCCAAATAAAAATATTATTCTTAAAATTTAAGAAAGTTCAACTTTTGGCTTTTCAAAAACCTGTGATATTATTTCTTATTAATTTGTTTATTACTCTAAAGGTTCAATTTCTTTAAGTAGGAAATATATTACATTCTTCTCACAGAAGAACCACTGTTTTAATTTATTCTTTTAAGGCGTTTCCAATAATATTGACAGGGGAAAAAAAAAAGCAAGATACTTATTATATATTCTAATTCCAATACTTTCCTTTAAAAGAAATTTAATTTTTCCAATTACTATTATTTTTTAAAAATTGGCATTAAAAAACACATTTGTATACTTTGATCTTATAATTGATTGATTATATCACAGAAATACATACTTAATAAAAAATACAAACAAATTTAGTTCATACTTAAATAAATAATCATGTGATCAATATTAATTTTTATTAAATATCAATCTTTATTAAATAAATGAAAATTACTGGAAAAATATTTCAAATGCAAAATAAAATTCAATTGTAAAATATTATTATTAAAAAAAATTATACTATAAATGTGTGGTTGTATATTAGTAAAATATTCAAATGCAACGAATAAACTTTTTCATAAACAATTAATAATAAGGTCTCACCTTCACATTTCAGTCCTTGTCTGACCAAGCCAAATAGCATTTCTCCACAAAAATCACAAAATGTTGGAGACTTGTACGAATGCAGTGCAAGGGAATGAGCCCTTATTTGAGCATCATATGAAGCATTATTGCCTGAAAAAAAAACTCGATTATTTTAATTTTCAAAAATATTACACATAATAAATGTGTACATATACTTTGTACCTATGTTCAACAAATAAAATCTATGAAGTCTTTTAAAGACTTTTTTTCATCATTGAAAAGGCAACTTAATTATAATTTCAACTATATAAATATCCAACTATATAATTATCCAGTAAAATAATGTCAACAAATTTAAATTGCAGGAAAAAGCATTATGGAAAGCTTAATGATAATAATTATATTTAATTAATAACTTATAGTTCCCTATAAACTTTTTTTCATAATCATTTGAAAGATTTCAGAAAAACAGAATGATATATAACATTCTCAAAATATATTCAATATTGAAATAAATGGAAATATCCACAGAACATCTTATAAATAATATTTTAATATGACAATTTCTTTAGGAGTTGAAATTATTAATAGCATATATAACAAACATATAAAAATACATAATTTAATTCAATAAGCTGGCTTTTTTCTTTTTTTTTCTATCTTAAGCATTAAAATATATCTATGTGTTTCTTAAATATACAATTTTTTTTTTTTTTCTCTCAAATTATATACAGTTTATCTAGGCAAGTGTCAGTTAACCGGAAAATATAATTGGTTGTTAATTTTTTTTCTCTCAAAAATAAGTTTTAAATACTTATTGCCTTACCAGAAAGAACGATTTCAATAAGACCATTTTCCAATACATCTGCGGTTGTCAGAACTGGCAGCAAGATGCTGTCAAAGTTATAATCATGACGGAAAAACAGCAGTCTCTGATCAAGTTTATTAATGCCATGATCTGGAAACTAATAGATACAATACTTTAGATGTGAAATGTAAATGCTTGAAAACTGATTAAAATAGAAATACGAAATTATAGATAAAATGACTAAAAGGAAAAGCTTAGATCAGTGCATGAATTAATTAACAATATTTTCATTGAAAGTATAAGATTATGATTTATTTTTATTTATGTAATAAATAATTCAATTTCAATAGACCCAAAATAAGAAGGGGGGACAAACAAATAAATATTTAGTAATTTCATTGATAAGCAATAAAAATTTCAGATTTTAAGAATGATTTACACTTCTTCATAAATAGTTGAATCATTGTAATATAAATGGAAATAAAATTATTTTTAATATTTATATAGTTTTTCTAAAGTAAAAATAAACAATAAAAATTTTCAAGAAAAAAAAAAAAGGCATTGAATTTTTAAAATTTATTATTTACTACTTAATTTTTTTCCCTATTATTTTCCATAGTGTTTGATATGTTTATTTTACCATTAAGTATATAAATGAAAAGATACATATTTATTAAATAATAATATTGGTACTTTTCCATAAACAGGATCTATTTTTTACATATAGCCAAATAGTCTAATTATAAAATCAAGATATTGTTAATTATAATAAAAATAGAAGTAATCCATTAAAAATTATAAACAAATAAATTGAATGAAAAACAATAAGTAAACTGCAAATTTAACAATAAAAATCAGTGTGAAATTCTACAAACTCTTTCTCCCACCTCATACTGGGACACCATATGGTTATCAAATCTCAAACAGTAGGCAATTCCAGTCAGAAGAAGGGGTCGATAGTACAGCAGCATTAAAAGTAATTTCAACCAAGAAAAGTCGCCAAATTGAGCTAAATCCAACTAATTCCAAATTGGGCAATTTTTTAATGAATATTGAGCCAATTTTGAAATTTAGTTTTTCTCAGTTGAACTAGATTTTTATATTAGAAGTATTCTTGCCAATTTTGAAGAAGTTTGATGCAAATTGAGGCTGTGCTTAGATCGAAATACAAACTTTGGGAAATATATAGAGATTATAGCTTCAAAGAAAGTTAAACCAACAGAAAAAAAGCTTACCTTCTTATCCAAGAAGTTACAAGCTAACTCTTTTAGCTTTTCAAGAGAAAATTCATTAATGTTCACAGACAGAGTTTCTCTCAACAAACCAGCTTGAAGTACAAAAGTTAAGTCACTGGGAATATTTAGAACAGGAGGCTCCATCCTGTTCATTATAACTATAAATAAAAGTATATGTTTTAAACTCAAAGGAAATGAGCTCAGTTATATATTTTTCTTACAATACTTTTTCTGTCACAATTTCCAATGTTAAAAGAAAATCAGGTTAATAAATTAATTCATATTCTTTATTATAATCCTGCATGCACTGTTAATCCATTTATTTATGTATGTCCATTATATATCTGTCAGATATAACATATATTAATTGGTATTTGAAGCAAACAACAGCAATGAAAAAATTTTAAATGAAGGAGAAATTTATATAAATTCAGTGTAATTATAAAAAAAAAAAAAATTAATGGAAATACATATCACTTATTGATGCTTGGAAATTTATATAAACCAACTGAAAATTTATTAAACCAAGCAATCATTTTCAAAAATAATTTAAAAACTTAAAGTTAACAGAATTGTTTATTTTACACATTAATTTACAAAAATGTTTGTCATGTTAAATATGCTAATATTTCCCCAATCAATTTAGTGAAATGACAAGAAAAATATCAAGCATTTACATATTACTTACTAAATAGAGAAGTCTTAACTAAATTCTTTTCTACTAGGTAATTAAAAATAATATAAAACCAAAGTATATGAACAATGTGAAGACAATGAATCAAGAAGAAAGTTAAGCTATGATATACAAGCTATTAAATTGTCAAATAAAAACAAACAAAAGAAGTAAAGGACAAAATTATGAATCTTTTAGCAGCTATAAAAGAATTCCCAGATAGCAATGTATGGTTGATCATTTGAAAAATATCTTAATAATTTGTCTTGAATAAGTAGATGAACATTAACAAGAATGTGCATAAAGATGCAAAATGTCATCATAATAACAATGGCAAAATTCACTGATGAACTTTGAATAGCTTGACAAAATGGGAGCATAGTGTTATAAATTTTAAATAATTATTTCCATTGCTTTTATTAAAGTTCTAACGTTAGTTAAATTTTAACAGTAGTAATTAGCAATTATAGAATGATATTTGAAAGTAAAAAAATATAGTTTTAACTAAATTATAATCATTTTTATCTAGTGGACAACATTTTCTAATGTTAACAATAAATTGCAATTTCATATTTTAATGTCTTAATGATTAATCACCAATATATTCTAACAACCTAAGCTATTGTTTAATAGTCTGTTAGTCACACACACACAAACCTTGCCATTTAAATAATAGAGGCCATTGTCATTAAATGTCATTTAATTATACTTTAATGCCATTTAAATATTAAGGAAATATACAAAAATTTGAAATTTGTTTGTGTGGCCTTTACTTTTACCAAATAAAGAGCCCGAAATATATGAATGCATGGCATAATGAGGAAAGATGTAACAAGGGGTTACCTTATTTTAATAATAACAGAGCAATTTTATGAATAAATAATAAATTTTATATACTTACATATGAAAAAAGTTCAATCCTAAGCATTCAAACTGACAAACAGCACCATGACTAAAGTCAATAAAAATTTAGGCCTGAAAAAATTTAATATCTACACATATTTCTTTTTAATTTAGCAATACTCTTTAATGTTAAAAAAAAAGAGATAGATAAGGTACATTATTTTTTTTTTAAGTTCCACAAAAATTCATACCCAATGCTTCATTAGAATTTTTGAAAGATTAATATGATTTAAGTAAATGCTGCTTCAAAATTAAATACTATTTATAAGTTAAAAAAATACTATATTCATTCCTATATAATATTTTAGAGTGAGTCTAATCTAATCCAATCTTTTAGCTTCATTCAATAGCATTTAGAAGAGGCGGAAGGGGGAAACTGTTGTGAACATCATTTAAAGGGAAATTATATATCTTTAGGTCATACATATTATCTAATAATTTTTAACCTCAGCTGTTAAAGCAAGTAGTTATGAAATAATGTACAATTTAAAATAGCCACCACCATATAATTAAGATTGATTCCTTTTTATAAAGAGTTTATTTCAATTTTTAAGCAAGCTAAAGAATTGCAATCATAAAGAAAATAGAAACTAGATTAATATTTAATTAAAATAAAAATTTAAATATTAACCACTTTTTACCTAATTAGATTAGGAAATTTATAATTGGGCTGCATGCATTCTATATATTTAAACAGCCCTATTTTATACAGAATATGAAAAAGTACTTAAATTGCTTAGCAGTATGACAGATGGAATTTGAAAGTTGATGAAATAGAAGCACACATTTGGGCATTTAAGATAATTTATTGCAATATTTACACAAATTAAATTGCATAAGTATTTCAATTTAAAAATAAAGTTTTTAGAAAAGTATGGTAATGTAAATTGTACTTAAACGAATATAAATGATTACACACAACAGAATTCATCAAAAAATACTCATATTTTAATTGTACAACTGTTAGTATTATTTAGAGTTTAAGAAGAAAAAAAAAAAAAATTTTAACATAATACTTTTATCCCCTCATACATAACAATATTTAACAGAGATAATAAATTAATTGCCTTAAAAATATTTTATTTGAATTCAAAGTGGAACTATTTTGGGGGCTGTTTTGGAGAATAACATATGTTGAAAACAATGTAATTTTAAAATATATAATGATGAGAATATTATTAAATCAACAAAATTAAATAGAATGAGATTGAGTAAGACATCTACTGAGAATGAGTAGAAGAGAGGCATGTCTTCATGAGAATGAACAACACTAAATATTATATGGCAGCTCCTTCTCACCGAAGATCAAGGTTTGGTTTGTCACTCTGTGGTCATTTTGTGGACACTTTGGGATAATTAGACTGGGATCTGACAGTTTAACGTGCATTCCGAACCCTCACAAACATCTATGCCATCGCTAGGATTCGAACCTGAAGACTCTGGTACCAAAGGCCATAGCACTAGTCAATTGGCCAGGTTGCATGAAGATCTAAATCCTCCAATAAAGCAATAGGAAGCCTGAGGAATATTTTGTTGCACTTAAGGCTAAAAATTGGAAATCTATTATATCTGGAAGAAGGAAGGGGGGGGAGAGAGGGACTTCTGAAGAAGGCCATGACAGAAAAGGGCTGTTGAGCCAATATTGATGATGATGAATTGAAAATTGAGATTTATATTAAAATATGTACATTAATATATCTATTCAATCTTTATTAAAAAGCCATTACTAAACAAGTTAAGCAGAAATACCTAAACATAGACAGAAATTATTGTAAAAAATTAAAGACAAAATAAAATAATGACTCCAAAAAGATATTTACATAGTAGCAATAAAAAAAAAAATATTTTTTAAATGCATACAGAGTAAAATATAAAGTAATGTAAAATAACTTTAAATGTACAATACATCAAGTTTAATACAATTAAAAATCACAGAAAATTTTTATGTTCAGTAAGAGATATTAAAAAAAAAAATTTATATGTAATAACTTCATTTAAAAGAAACCTTTTAAAAGAGATAATAATGAAGATAAATTAAGTCAATAATATATAATGTTATTTAGAATAATTAATAATGGCTTTAAATGTTAAGATATATTATTCAATAACTAAAATATTTTCAACTATTGAAGCTAGGTACTTAAGAAATTTCGATATTCTTATCTCAAAATCGGTATAATTGACAGACTGTATAATACGTGGAAAAAAAAAAAGCATCATTCAATCTTTTATTTACATAAAAGTACACAAAAATTTTTTTAAAAATCAAACAATTTAATGATAAATTTTTTTTTTTTCTCTTTTAATTACATAATATTGCTCAATAATAAAAACTTAGAATAACTAAGAAAAATTATAAAATAAAATGCATTACACAAAAATTTTAATAATTAGAAAAGTTCGAAACTAAACTCAAATGCGAAACTAACTTTTTAACAACCTACACAACACACAGGAGTTATGTGAAGTCAACAGGTAAAAAATACTTCAAATATGAGCCAATTTTTAAAAATATTAATTTAATGCATTAATGTTAAAAAATTGTAAAATAATATAACATAAATAATATAAAGAAAAAGTTCTAAAACGTACAACAGACAAGAGTCTTTGCACTTCGTTTAAGTGTTAACTTTCATAGCAACAGGTGTAGTAAATCAAGTTTACGGAACAACATTGCGAAACAACCTGATTTCAGGATCTCAAAGATATTGCACTCTTGTCTTAGAAATAACAATAAAACAAACAAAAAAAAATTGAAATATTTTCCATTAAAATTAGAAACAGTTATGTTACATGAAAAAACATTTGACATACATAATTAATTTAAAAATAAAACTTCAAAAAAAAAAAAAAAAAAAACCACTTAATATTTCCTGTAATTACCTGCTATAAATTAAAACGCCAATCATTCATTGCTGTTTTAATTTTAAAAATACACGATCTGAAACAGAAAGTAATTCTTAATTTTAGCTCTGATTTAATTTACCAAACAATCAAACCAAATTTCAACGATCAACACTGTCAGTTGCTACGTCAAGGTGTATAAAGCTCATTTCATAAATGTCCTCTTCTTCTACCTATCTAATATAGCCCTAGGTCAATTGTATTTAAAAATCGGACCAAATCAGTAAAATCAAGAATTTGAAGCATTTAAAAAACGAATATTGCTATTGAAGATAAGAAATATTCGAATTCATTTCTTGTCATAGCATTGAACTTTAACATTATTTCTTTTTAATTAATTGATGAAATCCCGAAAAATGACCCAAGGATAGAAAGAAGAAAAAGTAAAAAATGAATGTTTGTTTAACTAATACTATATGAAATGCTATTAATTATTTAAAAAAACATATTTCAATAATGTAAACTGACAATGAAGTTCATAGACTATTTATTAGTTAACCTTTGTACAAACACGTATATAATTTGCATGGATTTTAATAACAAGAATTAAAAAAAAATTTGGTAGTAGATACGGAAATATTACCTTTCCAAATCCCAATGAAAATCCTCAATTGGCACCTATTGGAATTTAGCACAAAAATGTAGGTGCTATATACCTAGCTTCCACAATGATAATATTAATGCAACAGCAACACTGAAATTTTTGTGACAGTGGCAGACGACAAACACAGGGAAAAAAATTCATTAAATTTGTAAATTTGAACTCTTTTATGGCCGCAGACGATAATTTGTGGCAACAATTGCAATTTAGCGGTCGTAGAATAGATTTTGGAAAAATGGAATTGACGCGAGAGCCTTTATCGCGCTGCGCTATGATTTTCAATGATTTTAAAGAGGGTTTCAATCAAGAAGAATGCCTTCAACGTCTACAACTAGCATATGGAGACGACACACCATCTCGTGCTACTGTATTTGGATGGTTTACAGAATTTCGTAGAGGTCGAAGTTCTCTGCTGGATCAAGAACACACAGGCAGACTTTCACCAGCTGTAGTTCTAGAAAATGTGTCGGCCATACGAAAAATGTTAGTCGATGATAATCTCTGCTCTTACCAAATGATATAGAATAAACTTAACGTTGGATCCACAGCTATACACTGAATTATTCAGGAAGAACTTCATATGAAAAAAATTTGTGTTTGATCCCCCATAATCTAATAAAACACACACACACACACACACAAAAAAATGGAGCGTGTCAGAATCTGCAAAGAAACCGTAAAATTACTTAATGAAGGTGGACACCGCCTTATTTCTAAAATCCTGACTGATGATGAAACTTACATACCGTTTTTTGACGTTCCAACATGTCAAGAAAGTAAAATATGGGTCTTTGAAGATGATCCCAAACCAACAATGGTGAAAAGACAACGAGCAATGAAAAAGTAATGTATGACAATTTCTTCAGAAGAACGGGCAGTCGACAGTCAAATTTTTTAAACAAAAACACATCAAAGTGATGGAACATCCGCCCTATTCCCCTGATTTTTCTATGTGTGACTTTTGGCTTTTTTTTTTAATCTCGAGAAAAATTTACGTGGTCGCCGTTTTCATTCCGAAGCTGAGATTGATGAGGCTGTAAAAACATATTTTTCATCAATTCCAAGAAATGGATGGCGTAAAGCATTTAATCTTTGGAAAAATCATCTGCTAAAGTGCACTGATGTTGGAGGGGACTACTTTGAACACTCTTCAAATTTGGTAAGTTATAAACCATTTTGCCGTACCATTGTACCATTTAGCCATATCTCAAAAATTTCAAAGTGACCCTCATATGTCACACGCATGTTGTTCTTAAGATCAATGAAGTGTTCGACATTTTTTCAAAAATGAATTCCTACTACAAACTTTTTTTCTTCTGTGGATCTAAAATGTTATAATTATAAGTACGTCATATACTTTTAATCTTCCCTTCAGACAAATTAGGGGGTCATTCTGAGAATTAAAAAAAAAATAATGTTTTTCTCCAAAGAAAAATGTTTATCAGTAAATGAAAAGAGGGGAGGAGATTATGAGGAATACTAAGCAACTTTGAGATTTAACCTGTTTTCTTATAATAAACCAATATTAAAAATATGAAAGCAAAACAATTGTATGTTGGTAGATATTTTAAAAACATTTATTCATCATAAGTTAACGAAACAAAAATTTGCAAAATAAAATTATCTAATTTAGACATAAAATATGACACGAAACGTGGTTTAGCTTTTCCTATTTTAAAAAAATTCAAAATGTTAAAATAATATTTTCTTCGTTTTCTAATTTGAAATAAAATAGCAAATAATATAACTAGATTAGTATAATAGATCTAAAATTTAAGAAAAATACAAAAAAAAAATATGCACCATAATATTATACTGTCTCCCAGTAATAAGTCATTTATATTTTTACGCAGTTTGGGTAATTATATCTACAATAAATTCAGGCTAATGGGCATATAAGGTTTCACCAAAATAATAATATTTAAGTGAATAATAGTAAAATTATAAATAAATAAAATCAGATACAAAATCTGTAAAATAAAACCACGAAGTTTAGTTAAAACAAGTAATATAAAAACAAATTTTTAAAGTCAATTCCTTCTTTTTTTCACTCTATTGCAGAAAGTCCTTTATAAATAATTTTCATTCATTTTTAAGTTTATCGGGCGTCATCTATTGGTAGATATATGCAACTTAAATCTAAAAAAACTATAATTAATTAATTTTATTTAATTACTGAGTTAATATTTGAAAACCGCATTCATATCAAGTGTCATCCACTAGAAGTTCAAAAAATGTATTTGAAGTTGAGTGGATGAATAAAAAGTATTTTATGAACGATTGAAAATTTGAACAAGATATATATAGGGAGAGTGTGAGTTAATAGAAGGAATTGAAAAATGATAAAAAAAAAAAAAATGAAGACAAAAGATAAATCCAAGTAATAAATTTATAGCTCAGAAGTAATCAATGAAGGTAATTTTTCAGTATTTCGTTGATTATTTTACCTACAGATAAACAGGGCCTAATGGCCTCTGGCGCTCTGTGTTCACAGGCTTCGCGTTTGAGTCCCGGTGGTGCCATGGGTGTTTGTAGTGATTCGGAATCCGCTTTAAACTGAAGGTCCCGGTCTGTTTAGCCTAATGTGTGCACAAAATGACCGTAGAACGACAAACCAAACCTACAGATAAACTTGCTTTTGTGTTGAAAATAGAGTGTATGTTTTAATTTTGTTACTTTTATTTATAATAAGTATTTGATTGTCACCTTTTTTTTTTCATAGATAGCTAAAAAAAAAAAAAAGTTTTAATTGTAGTTAACACAATAAACATGTTCTCTATGTAGTAAAAAAAAATATTAAAAATTGAAATCACGAAAAAGTGGTATTTATGTTGTAAAAAGCCTTAAGACGAAACTGTATTCATATTTGATAAGATAATTCTAGTTTTATAAGGGGAATGATTTGCTCACAAAAAGATAAATTTGCTAATAAAACAGTATTAGCAGAAATGACGTCAGGCCATGTGGTTCGTTTAGGTGAATAACAGTTTCTGTTTGCCTCCTGAATAATATTCAACTTAATATTTAGTATTTTGTGGGGAGGGGCGGGGGGATATGTTACATAAGAAAACTTATTATTATAATAGAAATTCTAGATATTTAGAAAAAATAAATTTACATTTATTTATATTTAAAAATAAACATTTATTTAAAAAAACAGTCGTATAATAAACATTTTTTTCTTCCTTCGTTTCAGTAGTAAAGAATGTTGCCAAAAATCGCCAAGCTATTAACTGTAAACTATTTGCTATTATAAAAGACAGCAGATGGCGCCACGAACAGGAGATGTAACTCCGCATAAGGCTATTGTCTTGTACGGGGATTCCAATGTAAGAGCAAGGTCAGAAAAGGAACGCGACGGAGTTGCTGATGGCGGGTGGTGGTTCGATTAAGTATTTTTGGTACCAATAAAATTCATATATATATATATCAGCTGAAAGTTGTGTCAATTAATGATAAAAGAAAAAGAAGATAACACAACGCATATGTTAATCTGCAAAACCTTAAAATACATGCCTAAAACTAATTCTAAATGAGTGCAGTCTATTTCACAGAGTAATGCAAACTCCTTTTCCCTCTGTAAGTATCGTGCAAATGAATAGCAGAGTGCCCAGTCCTCACGTCACTCCTCACGGCGAACAGTGCCGATTGTAGGAGTCACTTGAAGTGCATGGTCACGCGTGGATTGTGTTGGTCCCAAACAGGTAGGGGTTCGGAATCCACTCTAAATCGTAGGTCCCGATCTAACAGGATCGTAGAGCGTTGCAGGGGAATCGTTACTCCGCGTCCGTAGCTTATCTTCAAGCTACACGCACCTCCTGGGTGAGTAACATCGGTGCAGCACGCTTGCCTTAGGCATCGAAGACAATTGCCTAAGGCAGGGGCCTCCAAACTTTCCAGCCTTAAGGCCACCGAGGCGAGAGACGTGAAGATTCAAGAGGCAAGCGAGAAAATTTTTTTCGACCCCTTCACAGCGAAACGTCAGAAATAGCATTACGCCGAGTGAAGTTCCGCTTCGAGTTGAAAGTTGGTCAACTCGGAGCGGTGGATTTCAAACCGGTTTCAGGCGAACATGGTGAGGCTAGTGATTGGTCACATTTTTTCGCTTGCATCTTATCGCCTCAGTGGACACGAGCCTTTAGGGCCATACTGCTTACTCCAGTAAGTACCAAGAGCCAAAACCGTTTTAATTTTTTTACCATTATCTATAATTTCTAGACTAGTCGCCCAGTACGCGCTCTGAGCGAGCATACGCTTGTTAAATTCGCTTGTTCAATTACTACAATTACTATTGTGTGTATCGATGCGACCGTGACACTTTGACGACATCTAGTGGTCAAAAGCGGATATAGGTAACCGCGGATGTTCACTAGTTTATAATGTTGGTGTTACTCATTTCAATTATTTATTATTATGCTTAAGTTAAATTTTCTGCTAATTATGCTTGTCATTAAACCTTACCTAGCAAGTAAATAAAACCGAGTTATTATCATTTTGTGTTTTTTTTTTTATCCAACTTATTAAAGCAACAATAAGCTATTCGCTGTCGAGGGCCCGATTGATGACACTGGCGGGCCGCAGTTTGGAGACCCCTGGTCTAAGGGATTGCCAGCTGCATTAGAACAAATAAATACATAAATAGAAATAAAATAAAAAAATTTGCATTTATATATACATATATATATATATATATATATATATATATATATATATATTATTATTATTATTATTATTTTATTTAAAAATTATAACGTTTTATTTGAATTGACATTATTATTTGATTAATAATAAATGATTAGCCTTTATTTATTTATTCCATTTTATTATTTATAGCTACTATAAAATAGCCACACTACTCTGTTTGTCGCTGTTCAGTCGTAGACTAAAATTTTTAGAAAAATATTTGTTAGTAAAAGTCCTTTTGTCGTGGCGCCATCTACAGTTACACGCTTCAACTAAATTCAACTTTCACCTGCTTTTTTTTTTTTTTTCTCCCGTTTACATAAATGAAAATAGAGTTCCACTTGACTATTCTATGAGCAGTCCATCAAAGAACAGTGGTCACGCCTACTGGAAGGGCTTTCAGTAGTAAATGTCCCACATTAGCTTGTCATACGGAATACAAATCCACAATTATCACCGAGTCTCCTCGTTTCTGAAAGTAGTGAAAATAATGGACTCTGCCAGTGGATTCGAACCTGAGTCTTATAGGTGGAGTTTTTCTCTGAATTTTCGTCCGCCCTTCATTGTGATTATTATATTTTATAAAGCTTCAAATTGAGTTCAATTAAAAGTTATAAAAAATTTGTTGACCATTGAAAAAAATTCCATTTAAATAATATTTTTAAAATTCAATATATATATATTTCTGTATATGCAATATATTGCCATCTTATGTGTTGGCGACATAATACCACCAATTAAAAGAATTTTTTCAGCGACCAACAATTATTTTGTTTATGTAAGAGAAATATGTAAGGAGGGGTTTGAAAAACAATTTATTAATTAAAAGTATTGAACTATAATACGCTACAATTTAGTTATTGTGCGAATTATGTAATTACTCCAAATTTTCCGAACATAAAGTTTACAAAATTTTAAATTCTTGAAGTCTATTTTAATTTAAAAATAGACAGAGAGCGGAAATCATTTATGTAGAATATCTCAGAAATGTATATGATACGAATAAAAAATCAAATTAAGTTTACTTTTTTCTTTTTACACAATTTCCAAGATTAATTAATAGCGTTAACTTTATATTTGATAAATAATAACTATTATATACATATATATATAATACTAAATATAATTAGCTTCATTCTAAATATAATTTATTCCATAATGCATATTTTATTTTACTACAGTATGTAAAAAATTTTGAAAGAAAAATACGATAGGAGATTGTTTTCTATTTTCTCTTTTATTAAGAAGATGTCAGTAAATACAATATGTTTAACAAATATAATAAAAACAACAAGTTAAAACACTGTATTATAAATGTATGAAAAGAGTTAGTGCTATTAATATTGCATAACAAGCATCATTGCACGCACAATTTGAAAATACACATATGAATACCAATTTTTGTTTCAATTTATTAACAATCTGCATTATTAAAGCGTCTTGTATTTAAGGCAAATCTTATTTAGTTATTTATTGCTTGTGTTTATGAATTTAGAATAAAATGAATGAAAAATATAAAATTCATTCACAAGCTTTTTATTTATTTTTGTTCAGCAAATTTTGGCGCATTTATTTTTAAAAATTTTAATGAGATTTTGCAGTTTCATTCTGGTACTATTTTAAACAATAATTTGATTTTTTTTTTTAAATAAATAAAATAATAATAATTAAACTGCAAAATTATGCATATACTCTATTTTTAAAATTAATTTGATAACTGAAAAATTGGAATATTTGATGTTTTAAATAAGCGTGGTCAGAATAAAGAAATCATAGAATAGAAGTGATAAAAAAAAAAATTAGAATCTGTTTATTGTTATGTTAATTTCTTTCTAAATTAAATACAAAATGATTCTTTTTTTATTTGCCGTTATTATAACGGGTAGCGATTGTTATATTTATTGCAATACATTCATGGCCAGGGCCGGATTTTCCTATAGGCTAATTAGGCTTCAGCCTAGGGCCTCTTTTCATCTAAATCCGGCCCTGGTCTTAATCCTCCCCCAGCCAGCAATAAGCATCGACCCTTGACCTTCAATTCTCTTTCTCTTCCCAACTCATCAGACTGCACAAAGGATTCGTTAATTTTCCAAGAAAGTAACTTTCATTTCATAAATGATTTCTTTTTAATTATTTACCTCATTTTTTACAATCATCATTTCAGAGTTTTTGTACATCTTAGTCCCGATTCATTAATTTTTAAACTTAATCAATTTTAAATTTAGTAAAAAGTAAAAGATACTTATGTAAAAGGAGGTACGGGAATTAAATCTCCTGCGTAATCCTACAACGTAACCTCTGGCGCTCGGCACAGGTTTTAGTTTCGAGCCATGGATGTTTGTAGTGGTTCGGAATCCACTTTAAGCCGTAAATGCCGGTCTGTTTAGCCTGAAGTGTGCACAAGATGACCGTACAGCGACAAACCAAACCTACAACGTAACATATCACAGTCTGGCTTTAAGTGGAGTGTGGTATTAAGTGGAATTCTTTATATACACTCCAGTGCAATGTGCTGCCACCTGCCTTTTGTGATGGGTTATTTCCCGTTGACGCCGAAAGTAGGTGGTGGTCACATTAATGGGACTGGACTGTGTATATATCATTTAGTTATAAGTAATAAATTTGAAAATCTGACTGTTTGCTTATCCTTTATACAAATTCGGTTTCCAATCTGATGCTTTCAAATTTGTCACGCACACAGATTATGGCCTACCTGAGACGGTGGACTGTATTTCAAATTCGCTCCCCCTTTTCCTCGGAATTCCGCCCCTTTAATTCCTTCCTTTGTAAGAGAGGATGCGATTTTGATAAACCCTAGTGCCCTGAATTCAATGGTATGCAATGGTTTTTAATTTTCTTCTGCGACCAGTATAAAGGATTTTAAAAGGCAGTTAAAGGTTTGGGAAAAATATTTCAATATACTATTTGCTTTACATTATAGTAATACACAATACAATAATTTTATATTGATTGTAAGACTTCAATACATACAATTTAAGTGTAAAAATCCATAAGCGATTGTCTAAAATGCTTAATTGAAATTATTATTTTTTACTAAAGGAAGTTAAAGTTTTTTTTTTCCTTAAAAAATATTAATAAAAACAAAATCCATTTCTGAGAAATCTAATTATTAAATTTTCTTATCGTTTTTATTCTATCGCTTCTTTTCAGGTGAGCTCGGGAAATTCCGGATAATTCAGCTAATAAAAATACAATAAAAATGAACAATGTAAAATAATATAAAAAGCAAGTAAAAATTTCATACGTGATATTACATTAATTTAATAAGCGATTTAGTATTTGTTTAGATTTAGATCTTAATCAAAAGCAAAAGTTAAATTGTTTTTATTTACGGATTTTTTTTTTTTATGTTCACGCCGAAAAAAAGTTTGCTCGCATTTCCAGACATTGATTCAAACAAGCTTGTGTACTTCATCTGTTTTTGTTGATCTCAATTTTCACTTGAAAGTAGTAAGTGGAGTATATAGTAGATGTTTTCGCAATAAATATCTTTGAGATAAAAAAATAATTAAGTTGTTAGGGATCCTGTATCCGGGTTAACACGTTATTGAGAAAGGATTCGATAATCTAGTCCAGAGGTCCAATTGCTACTGCATACTATAATTTATACTGCATGCTGCATACGCAATTGAAATTGCTACTGCTGTGGTAATCAACCAACTCCCTGCACGACTTCAATGCGAAATGTTCGATCGCCTATTGGTATGCAGCCCAGTCCTGGCGCCGAGTGACTTTCCATTCTTTCGAGAGCTGAAGAGGAGATTGGGAGGACAACGTTTCCGCATCCATCGAGAGCTTCAAGCAACAGTGGGGACCCTATTTCACCACGCCTATTACGAAGAGGGTGTGGGTAAACTCGTCCACGATAAATGTCTTAATGTTCATGGTGATGGTGGTTCTATGTGGAAAAATAACGTTGAATTTAAGAAGCCACTCATCACGGACTTCAACTGCCCTAGGAAGTTGACATCAGTTATTAGCAGACTCAGAACTAATCATTACAGAGGGATGAAGATTCTCCCAGACAAGACCAGGGAATACATTCCCTGCAGAAATTGCCGCAACGCTTTCCTAACACCTAAGCACATTCTAGAGTGCCCAGCACTCACTCACCATGTTTTGTAATTGGGTATGGGGCCAATCGAGGCCAACTTAAGAGAAGTCCTGTAGAGTGAATCGGCGCCATTGCTTGCGGCCGCTATCGTGAAGACTTTTGACTTGATCTAACTTTGATAATAATATTTTAAATCCATGGACACGATAATAACGACAACATTGATTGTACTTGCAATGCAATCTCTTTTGCACTTTTCTTTATTGAATGTTCCATTCGAAGTTGGAAAAAAAACCCCCTCGTATTTTCCTTCTTTCTTAAATTAAATATGGATCTAAAGCTACCATGTTTTTCATCCATATATGAAGATCTTTCAGAAAATTTACCAATGACATTAAGTAAGATGAGATGGGCCACAAGCAAAGCACCTGCCGTCTGTACATCCCTGATATACATAGATGAGAATACAAGCACGTTGTACAGTATTCAATTACAGACACATAATTTGGGTCTGAATGACCGAGTGTCTAGCGCTCTGGCGCTCGGTGCCACAGGTTTCGGGTTCGAGTCCAGGCTGTTCCATGGATGTTTGTAGTGGTTCGGAATCCACTTTAAGCCGCAGGTCCCGGTCTTCTATGACGGTAAGAGCGTCACGGAGCAGAAGTTAGACTTCTACCTACGGGTGCTCCAACAGAACAGAAGCTGCACCCCTCTTTCCTCCTTGGGGGATACGACAACAACAACAACAGACACATAATTTTATCGAAATATACGTTTTCCAACCATAAAGTAGCAATAAAATAGAGAGCAGCTTCCTATTCTAAAGAAACACAAAGTTGGGGGCAAATCTCTCCCTTCCTTTTTATGCTAGAGTTGGCGCTGTATCGCCGTTTGGCTCTTTTTCCTGCGCCTATTTATTTAGAAAAATCAAACATGTTACGAAGCGATTCTGAACATTCCATGATGTTCTTCTCAAATCCAACATTTATTCAACTATGATCTCACTAAAGATGAATGGACACAAGGAATGTTATTTTGTTTAGAACTCTGATCATTTTACATGTATAAAAACATTTCAAAAAGTTCATACAAATGAATATTTTATTTTTTAAATCGTTTCGGGGAAGTTTATGACACAAGAAAATTTATCAACAGAATTTAAATGGAAAACATTTAGAAAAAATGAATTTAAATTTATTGAAAATAGTTGTAGGATAGTAAACCTTTATCTTCCTTCAGTAGCAATGGCCAACAATAAAGAATGATGCCAATAATCCCAAAGTTATCACAACATACAGTGGGTAAAAAAAGTATTGGCAATTGCCTTAATTTATTCATATTGGCAAATAAATAAAATGTTGTGCAATTTTAGCTGTCGTAATTAAATACAAGACATCTTAGATATATAAAAATAGTAAAAATTTTATTTTAATTTGCATTTTCTACGATTTTTCTTTCAAAAACGAAAATTTGCATGTCAAAAAGTATTGGCAAAGTTTTAACTGCTATGCAAATTTTGTTACATTGAAGTCACGCGTTTCGACTGATAAGAAACTCTACCGGTATAAAGTCTGCAAAACTACTCCAAAAGTGTCTATGCATTATTTTGTGATTACTGCAATAAAATGACTTCGAAATCGAAGGAGTTGGACGTTAGTGTTAAAAATACGATTATTAGGCTCAGAAATGAAGGTTTAACTTATCGTGCTATAGGAGTGCAGTTCAATATAAGTTTATTTACTGTCAGAAGTGTTGTAAAAAAATTCAAGGAAACAGGATCAACGGAAAATAAGACTAGAAGTGGACGACCTCGAATATTTTCTACAAGAGAAGAAGGTGTCATTATTAACAAGGTTAAGAAAAACCCTAAAATAAGTGCACCCCAGATAGCTAGAGATGTTGCTTTCACTTCGCAAAAGACTTTCAGCGTACAGACTGTACGGAATGTTTTACACGAGAGAAGTTATTATGGAAGGACAGCTAGAAAGAAACCATTCATCTCGGAAATAAATAGGAGAAAGAGGTTAGATTTCGCAAAATCCCACGTTGATTTATCTGAAGAGTTTTAGAACACAGTTAGTTTTTCCGACGAATCAAAGTTTAACATTTTCGGCAGTGATGGATGACGATATGTGTGGAGGAGGCCAAATACTGAATTGGAAAAGCAACATTTAACTGCTACTGTAAAACATGGTGGAGTCAGCGTCTTAGTTTGGGGCTGTATGGCAGCTAATGGAATTGGCAACCTGCATTTTATTGATGGTATTATGACAGCACGTACATACATTGACATTTTGCGCCATAACTTAAAAATCAGTGCCTAAATTCTTGGCTTGGGAACATCATTCGTTTTTCAACAAGATAATGGCTCCAAGCATACAGCGAATCTCACCCGTGAATGGCCACTCTACAATGCTCCTCACCAATTAAAAACTCCACCTCAATCGCCTGACATCAATCCAATTAAAATTTATGGCACCTGCTGGATCTAGAAATCAAGAAACATAAAATTTCAAGTAAAGACGACCTCAAACGTTTACTCTTGCAAGAGTCGCACAAAATTCTCAACAGTACAACAAAGACCTTAGTTTCCTCTTTGAGAAATAGATTACAAGCTGTTATAGATGCAGAAGGTATGCATACAAAGTACTAAACATATACTGATTTTGTTTTCGCTCATAATTTTGTCAATTTCATAATTTTTGCCAATACTTTTTTATCATGTAAAATTTGGATTTTCTCGTAGATTTTGACTAAAAAAATATTTAAATGCAAATTTCGTTATATTTGTTTGTCTTTTCTCCTTCTGTAATCGCTATGTTAAAATAAAATTTGTAAACATACTTTGTTAGCAAATATGATCATTTATAGGCAATTGCCAATACTTTTTTTATCCACTGTATGTTAACTACAAAGTAATCAATATTGGGGTTATTTTAAGCCCAGGTATTATATGAAGGATAAGTTTTGCCAAGTTGCAACGCCGATGAGCGCTCTGTTTTATGACTACTCTGTTTTTCCAACAAGTAAATAAAAAACTTTTAGTGATTGAAAATAAAAATAAGCAATTGTTTCACAGAAATTTCTAAAAAGACGAAGTGAAATGACTAGAAGCGTTTTTACATGAATGGGGTCCGCTGAAAATAGAAAATTTAAGAAAACGAGAAAAAGAAAAAAAAAATAGTATATTCCTGAGGATGTGTTATTTTCCTGACTGCATTTTGTACTGAAAAGGTTCTACCAAACAATGGCAGGATATGAAATTGCTGAAAACGAAGGACATGCATAAAAGCACGTCAGAACGCAATTTACTTTAACTATTTTGTATTCCTGTTATCATTGAAAGAATGACGCAGCGATTTTCATGTAGAATTAACCCTTTGCACTCGAAGTTTTTTTTTTTTCATTTTTTCCAGCAACTCGAAGCGATTTTAGTGAAAAGATCCTATTCACATGTAAGTTTGATTTACGCATTAAAGAAACGCATTATTTATATTTGCATTGTCTCTGTAGCGGAGCCCTCGAGCCTGAAGACAAATTTTAAATGACTCCGCTCCGGAGCCCTCGAGTGCAAAGGGTTAAAAATAGTCTTTTTTTTTCTAAACAAAATTAAATTGCTGCTGTTGATTGTAAGAAAGATTTCGAAAGTATTTTAAGTCAGCGTATCATTTAATTTTCAGCTGTTCAAAGTGCATATTTGTATGAAGTCTGAAATTGTGAAATGGATTTAAATATATTTATATATATATATATATATATATATATATATAAGCACAAGATCCTGAACTTTCCGTGTTTTAAGTTGCAGCGCGGAGCAAAGACAAAAAGAATAATAATCAGAGTATTGGGTTAGAACGTTGGGTGTTTAAGAATATGCCATCCAGTGGAAAAGCCACAGAACTGGTATTTTTAATAGCGTTTAATTTATGTATATCTCTGATAAATTGTGTTTTTAGATAAGCAGCATGTTAAATTGTGGCATGTATAATAGAAATATTACTATATTATACAGAGTTATCATGATTTGAGGTATAAAAATCAATCATATAAAAATATAAAATCCATCATATATATCAATAATCAGTATAATCAAGCATATAAATCGTATAAAAATCAATCCTATAAAAATGTTTACTATAATTATTATCTAATATGAAATAATAAATTTCTTTTAACATGATCAGCCATCACAATCACTGAAATAGTTTAAAAAAGTTTTTCTCGAAGCATTCAATTACAAAGAACACAGCAAATATTTTAAATCCAAATGAAGATCTCATTTTAATATTGCAATAATTTGCTGAGTTCTTTTTGAACATGTTTTTGTGCGATGTCCAATGTCTGAAGATCGATATACAACTGCGATATTGATGGGAAACACCTTCATAAGCGAATTGCTTACATTTTAGTTTTCTGCTTGTAATGCATCCATCTTAAAACAAGAGCATTTATCACAAAAAACTAAATGAAATTAAAAGTGTAAATAAAATCAACAATAAGAAATACCAGTTAACAATTAGTTAAATGTTTAAAAAAAACAGCCTTTAGCAAGTTACGATCTGTGATATATTTTTCTTGTCCTAATTCAGCTGGCAAACACTTAGACAGCTTGGTCTCGGATGCCTTAAGGCAAGCGCTGCACCGACGTTACTCACTTTGCATTACCCAGGGGGCGCGCGTAACTTGAAGATAAGCCACGGACGGGAGTAACAATGCCCCCCCGCAACGCTCTACGATCCTATTAGGACCGGGATCTACGGTTTAAAGTGGATTCCGAACCACTCCAAACATATGAGAAGATATGTTTATCGAAAGGTGACACATTATTAACAAATTTTCCATGTTTCACGAATCTGTGCAAATAAGGATAGAGGTGAAAATAATTTTTCTTTAACGTCAGCTTCCAACCCACTTGTGACAATGCGAGTGTCCGACCCACCATTCTTGTATGTCATGGTACACAGTATGAACATTAAAGGATTGTGAATGTAATTTTTCACACAAGGCGCAAGGATCTGGAACATCATAGACGTCGTATCCTTCAATTTTCCATCTAAAATATTCTGCAAAGACAGCGAATCGGGAAGCTACGGAGTACAAGTGATCGGAGAGATCTTTCGGGGAATAAAAATCCAAGGCGTCGATGTAGGAGCCGGGTGGTGCGATTTTGGAATATTTCCCACCGCCAAACACGACAGGAATCATGTTGTATTTCAACGTTCTAAAAAACTTTTCGGTTACGTAATCATCACAAATGGAATTCTCAAATGCCAGATAAAAGAAATACTGCTGCGAAAATTTCTTCAGACACTCATCTGTTCTGTTGAAAGGACACACGGCGACACCGCATTCGCCATATGTAACGACATCCATATGCTTTGCCATTTGCTTAACGTATTCTTCCCTCTTACTATGTGTATGGCAGTGACTCGCCATCCAAACGGCCATTTTTGTCTTCTTCTTCCACAAAGAATAAACATCCTTTTCCGTAAAAAGAACTTTTGATGTTCCTTGCCGATCTCCCATAAGTCATAACTACATCCGAATCATTCCTGTAAGTCATCGTCCAGTTGAACATATCGTGCATGAAACTCAACCCTGGAAAATTAGAATATGGAGGAGCCTCCAATGAGAAGAATATCCACTTTTGATTGGAGGATCGTCTTCTTGGAATGTCAAGCAAGGAGAAAGTTCTCAAATGGAACAGGATGGCATTGCTCTCCGCCAAACGATTTCTGTCAGAAATAATCTCGCATCGACTTTCTGAGCAGGAGGAGTGATTGAAAGACTTGTGTCCTTCTTGAAGGAATTCCATTCCTGTAAACAATGGATTCCAGAGTAAAATAAGCTTAGTGTTATTCGATGCTCTTGCTCTTCCTGGGATTTTGGAATGGATCTCGAACGTTCTCGATGTTCCACTGTAGAAATTCTTCACTTTAACGGAAGTGTCATTCTGTGGTATCCGAAGACGCGTCACAGTTAGAATGAAAATGTAGTTAACCATTATCAGTAGGTAGCAGGTGGTTGCTGAGAGGGTGATGGCCAGAAAGTATACGGGATGGCGGAGAATTTGAGAGATTATGTGATTCGTCATGACTCATTTCGAACAGAAATTGTGATAAGATGATTATTTTCTTTTCTCTGTTGATTTTTGATATTAATGAAGAAACATTTGCAGGCGGATTTGTAGTATCTGAAAAAAAAAGAAAAACAACATTACAAAAAAATGCAAATTCTCACTGCATTTGAGGACAGTAATTACTAATACACAGTCCAGTCACATTAATGTCACCACCTGTCAAAAGCCAGAATATACACTCTTGTATATTCTGGTTTTAAGTGGAGTGTGGAATGTGGTATTAAGTGGTATTTAAGTGGTATTAAGTGGAATTCTTTATATACTCTCTACTGCAATGTGCTGCCACCTGCCTTTTGGGATTGGTTATTTCACATTGACGTCGAAAGTAGGTGGTGGTCACATTAATGTGATTGGACTGTGTATTTACTTTATAAATAGACTAGGTGCTTATTTTTTATTTTTACTAATTTTTTTTTAATTTTGTATTTTTTATTAATTAATTTATTTTTTGGTGTTTTTTACCAACCGTTTCCCAGGTATTTAAGTTTCTTTGTAGGGATTGTTAGGGTAGTCAAGTCATAAATACTTGGAAGCGAAATCCAATCAGCTTTCAGTGTTGTACGCGCGTAGGCCGTAAGCGGATCCAGCATTCACCAATAAAGCCACTGTGGCACCATTGGTAATATTCATTACCACGTTACCACGCGGATGTTATGAAAACCATGTTTTTCAGTCACAATAAAAATATAGTTCAGATTAGCATGTGCACGGAGATTGCGGGACTATTGGCCACGCTTCTTACACGTTATTCGCGGCACCTCTCGGAGGTTCTCCCGCATACTTGCACCACAAGTGAACACTTGCAGAATCAATCAAAAGAACGAAAGGAGACTGTCATATTCAATGATTTGAACAGAATTACAATCTCGTTATTTAAGAGGAAAACCGTCCAATCTTACTTACCCTGCATAGCTACATCCCACTGTCTAAGAGTTATTTATTGAGGTAGGGGTAATACTCCATACTGGTAGGGGTAATACTACAGACTTCTTTTATTTTTATTTTAAATGCTCTTTTCTTCCAAGATGGTAGGACTGAGCAAATGAACCAAGCAAATATTTTTGTTTAAAACTCTGCTAGGATGTATATTATTACTTGATATTTACGATAAAACAGACTACGAGAAACAGATAGGAAGAACAGATTTGTGTGTATGTTTATTATCCAGTACAATTTAAAAGCTATGAAATCCAATTTTTTTCTATGAATTTGTTATTTTTAAAATTCAAATTACAAAAAAATTATAATTAGTTATTTTCTAGCTAACTACAAATCGATTTTTTGCTAATACAAAAACTGTACCTTTAAAAATTGCCCAGAAACAGCCTAATTTATTTGCAGCACAGGACATTAACGTCCGATCATTTCTTACACCTATTCAAGAACATGGTTCGAGACTGATACGAACAGCCGCCTCTCCGAGACATATCCGTGTGTGGTGCCAATAGGATGGAACCCCTCAGCATTAAACAACAGGTGCTTGTTCTTATTTACCCAACAGATCATCGGATAGGATGGTGGTGTAGAGTGGTCATCGTTTATCGCAGGGGTCTCCAAACTACGGCCCAAGGACCAAATCCGGCCCGCCAGTGTCATCCATCCGACCCGCGACAGCGAATAGCTTATTGTTGCTGTAATAAGTTGGATAAAAAAACACAAAATGACAATAACTCGGTTTTATTGACTTGATAGGTAAAGCTTAATGACAAGCATAATACGCATTAATTAAATTAAAATTTTAACTTAGGCATAACAACAAACAAATAATTGAAATGAATCCCACTAACATTATAAACTAGTGAACATCCCGTGGTTACCCTCGGTGGTAGTTATGTTGGGATAAAGAGTATCGCATATGTATGTATATCGATGTTTGGAATGTATATATCCAGAATCAAACATAAAGCTACTCGCTCAGAGCGCGTACTCGGCGTCTGGTCTAGAAATTATAGATAATGGCAGAAAAATGAAAATGGTTTTGGCCCTTGGTACTTACTGGAGTAAACAGTATGGCCCTAAGGCTGAAAAGTTTGGAGACTCCTGGTTTATCGGACTTGATTCTCATGGATTTCTACCTCTAGGGCTACATCAATGAACTGCGACTGAGCCAACATCCTTGTACGATCTGAAGCAGCATGGCTTGTCGCAGAGTTTGTTAGTTTGTTAAAATTGTTAAATTGTTTGTTGTTAGTTTGAAAAATGGATAAAAAAAAATTTCGTGTGTTAATAAAGCATTGCTTTTTGGCGAAAAAAATACTATTGAATCCAAGGCTTGGCTTGATAAACATTATTCGGACTTTGCACCAGGAAAATCAACCGTAGAGATGGGATTTGCTAAATTTAAACGAGGCGAAATGAGCATGCACGCAGTGGACGCCCCAAAGAGGCTGTTACCGACGAAAATATCAAAAAGTCCACAAAATAATTTCTGATAACCGTAAAGTGATGTTGATTGAGACCCTAAAGATATCAAAGGAACGTGTTTGACATATCGGGAATGAATATTTGGAAATGCGAAAACTCTGTTCAAAGTGCTGCGCGAGCTCACAATCGACCCAAAACAACTGCGAATTGATGATTCTAAGCAGTGTTTGGAGCTGTTCAATCGTAATAAACCCGAATTTTTGCGTCGATATGTGACAATGGATGAAACATGGCTCCCTCATTTCACACCCGAGTTCAATCGACAGTCAGCCGAATGGACTGCACGTGATGAACACTAAAAATGCTATAACTCACATACTAATAGTGCAACAGCTGTCAAATTTACACACGTGTCTTTTGAAGGTAAGGGCTAACTAAAACTCATACGGATTTAATACTAGTAGCGCCATCTATGTGTCCGCCTACGATTTTTTTTCAGCTTACCTATTATGCATTGCGACTGATGGGAAACATTCTAAGCTTTATCTGCAGAAGATTCATCCATTTTTATTTCTTCCATTGCATGCTTACATATATTGCATGCTTATAGAATGAATATCCTACAATGGATCCTTGCTCATGTGGATTTGGAATTTAATGAAATTGCAGATTCTTTGGCGAAGAATGCCAGAAGTCTGGATCCGACTGTCATTCCTCCTACTTCCCTTTCAGATGCAAATGTCTTGGCAAAATTTAAATTTATAATTTCTTCTAAGATTAAATGCCAAATCACAGAATTAAATGCCAACAGAAAAACTGCTACTACTCTCACAAGATTAGGGATGAAGCACCACAAAAATATCAAAAATATGAAAAATTTTTGCTGATGGTGTTAAAAAATACAAAAAAAAAAATGTGGCAATTTCTCTGATGTCGAGCTTACTCCTCATCATGTCTTGATTTCCCAGATGTTGCAGCCGCCATACATTGTGTGGACCATCCCCGGAAAAAAATTTATACTCCGAACTGGCAATCAACACATCCAATATTATTAAGGATAACCAAAATATTTGATTTTTTTGTATTCTTCAGGTACTGTATAAAACTCTCATAAGACCAGTGTTAACTTATGCATCTGAAACATGGTCACTAACAGCAAGAGAAGAGAAAATGTTGGCAATCTTTGAAAGAAAAGTGATACGAACTATCCTTGGTGGTATCAATGACAATGGAAATTGGCGAAGAAGATACAATTTTGAACTTTACAAACTTTTTAGAGATATTGACATTCTAAAATTTATTAAACTGAATAGAATGAGATGGGCCGGTCTTCTCATGAGGATGGAAAGTGATAGAGCTGCTTCGAAGGTTTTCAATATAACCCTTTTGGACGGCGACCAAGGGGAAGACTGAAAAAGAGATGGGTCGACTGTTGTTTAGACTCTGATTTTAATGCTATTAAGATCAAAAACTGGAGGTCCACGACCAAGAGGAGAATAGCCTGGCTGGATCTTTTAAAGAAGGCCCACAACGGGGTGTCGAGCCAGTTATGATGATGATGTATTCTTCAGGGGATACGACGACAACAGCGGCATGCTTATCTGTAACTTGAGATACGTCTTGTGATATTTATAAAATGCATGTGCATGCTTTGATTTATGGAATGTCCTAAATTCACGCGTACCCTTTCATCGTTAAACCGATGTTTCCCCCTGACTTCAATTCTGAATTGCTTTATTTAATTTTTACCCTATATGATTAAACACATATAATCGCTTTCAGTTCTAATTAAAACTGACAATTTTTTTTTTAAATACATGTACAGTGTTCAAAATAAATAAATAAATAATAATAATAATGTAATCGGGAGGGTAGGGCATGCACGATTACTGATAAACTTTAGAATTTAATGTACGCACAAAATGCATAGCAGCAATTTAAAAAATAGAAATTATAGAATCCTAAACGATTTTCTTTTCTTGAAAAATCTAATTTTCACTTTGAAACAAAATTGTATTTACTTCCACCAGAAGATCTTTTAGAATAATTTTACATCATTTAATTAATTAACACAGTTATATAATTAGCTTATGAAAGGAAATTAAAATAGTATGTATAAAAAGCTCGTGATAGAAATAAAAAAAAATTGAAAGCTGTCAAGGACACGAAAAATTGAAAATAATCAAGGGCACGGAAATCCAGCGCCCCAAAACAATATCCATAATTTTATGCGTAATAAATAATTAAAATGTTGCAGTATTTGAGATTGTTAACACACCCAGTAATTTTTTGTTTTGTTTTACCGGATGCGATTTTCTTTTTAAAAGACGTTGGCCGTACTTTACGTTCTATTATCTTTAGAATTTAATGAGTGTTCATTTCAGTAGTGCTGTCCAGTTAACAGATATTTAAGAGGTGTAATTTTCTGAATAAACAATTGTTTGTCAAAAAAGGTTCCATTAACTGTAGTTTACTTGTTAATCGCAATTCATTTACATTTTAAAAGGTGCGCGAACCATGAAAAACTTTTTTAAAGATACTACAGTGCAAGAAATACTTAAAAAGTCTGAGAAATGCTGTTCAGTCCCTTAACATTAGAAGTCTGTTTAGAAACTGAGACGTTTCGGTCCTGGTTTGGTTGTTAGGCCCAATGCAAATATTTTGCCTTATCTCACTGTTAAATAATAGGCTATTTGAATACCAAACCGAATTGGAGCCCCTCTACCAGGGCCGGATTTGGATGAAAAGAAGCCCTAGGCTATTCCACTTATGAGGCCCTTTTAAGTTTACAAATTACACGAGTGGTAATAAAATACACCATTACTGTGACATATATCAATATGTTAAATGAACATTTGTTGTAATGGGTACTAATCTTTATAAAAAATGTGGCACGGATAATAAATAAAAAAAAAGTCGAGAGCACTTATTTGGACATTTATTCTCAGCACCCTATAGAGTACTTAAAACAATAGCTTATTAAATATAACACACAACATTTACAAAGAAACAAAATTCAAATAGTAAAAATCTTTGCCCACGAAAATAACATATGCAATAAAAATTATCCTATTTTATATCAAATTAAAGCTTAATAGCATAAGGCACGTTAATATTTGTCATAGCAATCAGTGAACGCATGAGCTATACTTTGGTGCAATCTAGTCTATACAAACGAACAGACCCAATGAGCCGAACGCGTTGATCTTAACCAATACATTTTTATGTTTGTTTATGAGTCCTATGTGTAGAATTTCTCCTTATTTTCGATTCAGTGTTTTCGAACTGTTTTCGGTTCAGTTTACTGTTTTTAGAATAGTGCAATTCTAATTTTGCTAACGATTTGAATGTAGGCCCCTCTTGATCTTGAGGCCCTAGGCCAGGGCCCAGGCCAACTCCGGCCCGCCAGAAGGTTCTATCCGGCCCACGGATAGAATTTTAATTTGCAGATCTGAGGCAAATTAAAAGAAATATATATTTATATGTTATACATCCTTCTTCTTTTCTACTTTGATTAAATATTATTTTTTCTTCCTTTTTTTCAAAGGATTGATGATCTTTTTACTTTCTCTATTTTTGAGGTGAAGTCAGATTTGCAGGTTGAATTAACTGAGTTGCAATCTAACAATCATCTCAAGCAGTTGTTTCTAAATATGCCAAAGTTAGAGTTTTGTAAATCTTTATCGAAAGTATGTTTCCCAAATTTAATATCTCACGCCCAGAAAATCAGTGCCATGTTTGCTTCATCCTATATATAGGAACAAATGTTTTCAACTGTGAACCTTCGAAAGAATTATTTCAGAAGTAGAATGACAGATGAGCATTTAGCATCGTTCCTTAGAATCAGTCCATCTCACTTCGAACCTCAAAACAAGGAACTTTTAAAATTAAAATTGCAAATTCATTCATCTCATTAACATATTTAAATTGTAATACCTGTATATTGTTTTTAAAATTTTAGAAAAATTTATCTTGACCCATCGAAACCTGCCTTTTTTCGATTATTGGTCCGCGACCGAAAAAGTTTGCCCAAGTCTGCCCTAGGCTGAAGCCTAGTTAGCCTATAGGCTTTCTCGAGTTCATATACTCGTGCTGAAAGAAGATTGAAATCACGAAAATATCTTAAATACGAAAACGTATCTTTCTTTCCCTGCCTTGGTTTCGTTATCGTACCTTGTTCATACAAAAACAATTGGCACGTCGAGGAAAAGACTGAAACTTTCCTCTTGGATCAGAGGTACGTGTCCTTTTATTTTTCTCCCTCCTTCCTTTTTCACGGCAATCGTGACTCAGCAAAGATTATTACAAAAACAAGCAAATATTTGGGAGATTTGCATGAAGGAGTCATTGACATTCTGGGTTGGTTTTTCTTTCTCTCGGAGAAGGGGGTCAAATGGTAGAAGTTGAATGGGGAAATTAACGGGATTCCCTTTTTTTTTTAAAATTTTTTTATGAAACACATTCCATCTTGTAACAGATGATGTAAAGAAATAGGAGAGGAAATTTCATTTGTTTCATATATCAGTATGTTATGATGGGTATAGGCAATGACATTCATTATACAGTAGAACCTCTGCAAGTCGAACTTCAAGGGAAACGCCAAATAATTCGAGTTATAGAGTTCTCGACTTATGGTGGATTTTGCAAGGAAATATTCGACTTGTAAAAGGTCTAGATTCTTAGTTAGTGAGGTAAAATAAATAAAAATTCAAGTTACATAGGCCATAAACATGTTTATTTGCAACTTAAAAGTTATAGTATGTACTACAATAAAAAAGCAAAAATAATTTCGAAACAACCTTAAAATTAAAAATATTATGCATTAAAAAAAAGCCAGTCATTATTATTATTATTTTGCTTTTAGACAATTCGATCTTTCTCTATCTATAGCATTATCTAAGCTATAAAGAGCAGCTTTTTCTTTCGAGTTGCTATTTCATAGAATTGGTTATTCTATTTACTATATACTCATACATTGTTTTCTAGGAAACAATGACGTGCAGTGCCGGCAAATCCTTAAAGTCGGTAACTTATTTTTCTTTGAGTTATAGAGGTTAGTTTCAAATGATCGAGCTGTAAAGGTTGTAAAAAATATTGTAAAATCAAACATTGCTGATTTTCGAGATACAGAGGTCCAATTTTTTTTTTTTCGAGTTACGGAGGGAAAATATATACCAAAATGGCTTGTGGGGATGGACTCATTATTTCGACATATAGAGGGTTGAAATTTCGAGTCATGGAGGTTTTGGGGCTTGAAGGAAGGGAACAAAAACTCAAAGATGTGTTACTGTAATAATATGAAATTCTTGTTTTAAATTACAATAATAGGTATATGAAATATTTAATTTTGCGATGGATTTCTTTTCAATTAGAATTGAATTGTATCCATCGAAATGCAGATGGCACTTTAAAGATGTAATATTTTATAACACCAACAAAATTCACAATATTCGGCGGAATCATGTTACATAAAAAATGGCTTATTTGACTATATTTTATAAAGATGTTTCAAACTACCTACATATATTAATTATATTAAAAAAGATTTCGTGTATTATCATTAAGTTTTCTGTTTTGATCTAAATTCACGAAGCAATTCTGAAACAGGTTCACAGTTAATTATGGCGAGGATCGAATGGGAATGCGAGTGGATTCACAAAAGACAGTCAGTGCCTAATGAATAGGTATTTCTCGAATGAAAAGGAAACTCCTATGAAGTTTCCATCGATTTTTTTTTCTATTCGTGCCATCTTTTTGCCTTGAGTGTGTTTGCATAGGTGCGCAAACGTAACTTACGTAGTTATATAGAGATTCTCACGTGCCTTAATGTATACATTGACACATACCATTCACATACAGAAATGCTTGATGATTTTAACGTTTGAGGGCATACACCGTTTTTACTGCAAGAACGCGGACGATGTTGTACAATGTCTTTTACAGCCTAAGTATCAAAGTTTATTGAATATTCCTGTTAAATGCAATGTTCAGTAATGACACAAGAACAATAAGCATCCCGTTGCAAATTGATTCAATTTGAAGTAACGGTCCATCAAATAATAGAGAGTTTTTGCATAACGTTTTTATCGTCCGATATTTTTTTCTCCCCAGCGCGCATGCTCATAGGAAATTGCGCATGCGTATCTGTAATAATGTTTCCTATGAGCATGCACGCTAGGGAGAAAAATATCGGACGATAAAAACGTTATGCAAAAACTCTCTATCAATAGCAGTTCAGTTGCATTGCTACGTGAACTCGAAACGGAAACACAGTTCGAAAAAATATGTCAGTCACTCGGACAAATTGTATATTCTTGATTAATTATGGAATACGTGATTGTTTTCTTTGCATGTTTTTCCCCTGGAATATTCCGTGCTAGTTAGTATCTGCACAAGTTTCACATCCTTTGCTTTTGTAGCTTTTATGATATTGAAATGACGCTCGATGATATCTTCAGAACTTCCACATAGTGATGGAATCAAACTTCTCTGCTGTAAAGGTGGTTTCATGTGAGGTGGTGCAAAAATTTCGAAAAAGGACAAGAAGTATAAACAAGTAATATAAAAAAAAATCAAACCCTACTTTTTTTTTTTTTCACTCTATTACAGAAAGTCCTTTATAAATAATTTTCATTCATTTTTTAAGTTAGAAAAAAATTCTCTCTCTCTCACATACACACTTTCCATCTCTCTCACTCATTTATTCACATGTTTCATTTTCCGTTTTGTTCCCTCTTTGACTCAGACTAGAACCCAGAATGAAAAAGAATCCGAAAAAGATTTTTTTCCAGCGATCTACAAGCTTCGCCATTAACGGTATTTATTCTAAACTTATATCCTGCTAAATATCTTATATAAGAGATATTTTTTCTTCCCTATAAAACCAAAATGAATTAATTAAATTTAATGAATGAATTAATATTTGAAACAACTGTATTAATATCCAGTGTCATCCAGTGCAAGTTCAAAAAAAAATATACTTAAATTTGTGTGGATGAATGAAAAGTATTTTATGAATGATTGAACATTTGAACAAGATATATATAGGGAGAGTGTGTGAACTAATAGAAGGAATTGAAAAAATAAAGGCGAACCCTCCACATTAAACGTCGTTTCAACACGGATGGATTTTTCGGAAAGAGGGTCAATACAATAAAATGCCGATATTAATCAAGTGACTATTCTGGAATTCGTCCTGTGCTTCCAGTGAATGGCCGTATTTTCAAAGCTTAAAATGCAAAAAGAGACATTTAAAGTGTAAAAGTTGTGTTTACTAGAAGTAGAACGCCTTTTTTATAATTCCTTCTATTAGCTAACACTCTCCTATATATATATCTTGTTCACATTTTCAATCGTTCATAAAATACTTTTTATTCATCCACCCGAGTTCAAATACATTTTTTTTAAACTTATAGTGGATGACACTGGATGTGAATACAGTTTTTTCAAATAGTAATTCAGTAATTAAATTTAATTCATTAATTAAAAATTTTTTTAGATTTAAGTTGCGTGATGCGCATAGATGGCGCACGATAAATTTAAAAAAAAGGAATGAAAATTATTTTTAAAAAAACTTTCTGCAATAGAGTGAAAAAAAGTAGGAATTGACTTAATTTTTTTTTTTTTTTGTTGTTATATAACTTGTTTATAATCAATTCTCATATCATTCAGCGTCAGAACTACCACCGCATTGGGATGAATTCTAATTTTCCACACTTCCCTTGTGCGCAGGACAGGATTTTCTTATAGGCTAACTGGGCTTCAGCCTAGGGCCTCAAGGGCCAGAGGGGCCTACATTCAAATTGTTAGCAAAATGAGAATGACACTATTCTAAAAACAATCAACACTAAAACACTGAATCGAAAATAAGGAGAAATTCTACACATAGGACTCATAAACAAACATAAAAATGTATTGGTTAAGATTAACGCGTTCGGCTCATTGGGTCTGTTCGTTTGTATAGACTGGATTACAACAAAGTATAGTTCATACCTTCAGTTATTTGATAGAAAATAGGATAATTTTTATTGTCTATTTTATTTTCGTGGGCAAAGATTTTTACTATTTGAATTTTGTTTCTTTGTAAATGTTGTGTGTTATATTTGATGGGTTATTGTTACAAGTACTATATATCGTGCTGAGAATAAATGTCCAGATAAGTGTTCTCAACTTTTATTTATTATCCGTGCCACATTTTTTATGAAGATGAGTACCCATCACAACATGTTTCATTTAACATATGGATATATATCCCAGTAATGATGTATTTCATTATCTCTCATGTAAATTACAAACTTAAAAATGGGAGGGGAAAAGGGCCTCATAAGTGAAATAGCCTGGGGCCTCTTTTCATCTAAATCCGGCCCTGCTTGTTGCCCAGCTGATTCAAACAAGAACAAGCATTCAAGAAATTCGAACAGTTCCAATAAAAAGCGATGAGCGCGTGTAGCGTTCGGTCTTTTTCAATTCCTTTTATCAGCTCACACTCTCCCTATACATATATCTAGTTCAAATTCACAATCGTTCATAAAACACTTTTTATTCGTCCACTCACGTTCGAATACATTTTTTTGAACTTGTAGTGGATGACACTGAATGTGAATACAGTTTTTTACAAATATTCATTCAGTAATCAAATTTAATTAATTATATTTAGGTTTTTTTAGATTCAAGTTGCATGTATCCACCAATAGATGGCGCCAGATAAACTTAAAAAAAAATGAATGACAATTATTTATGAAGGACTTTTCTGCAATAGAGTGGAAAAAAATGTAGGAATTGACTTAAATTTTTTTTTTTTTTTTTTTTTGTTATATTATTTGTTTGTAATTAATTCTCCTTCTTCATTCAGAGTCAGAACTACCACCGCGTTGGAATGAGTTCTAATTTCCCAAACTTCCCTTGTGCACAGCTGATTCAAACAAGAACAAAGATTCAAGAAATTCGAACAGTTATAAAGCGTTCGTTCTTTTTCGAATGAAGTGAATGGCTGCCGTTCGGTGTGAGAAACTCTTCCCAATAAGGTCAGGGCTTTTCGCATCATAGGAGAACCGGTTTCTTGTGCGGAACTATTTATCCCTTCGTGCATAAGCGCAACGCTTAATGAGAGAGAGAGAGAGCCTGAAGGCATCAGGTACGGAAGGTAGTGTTTCATAAGAACGATTAAAAGTCAACAAGGACAATGTTCTCACTTTTTCCCTTGGTGTCATTTGGATATATGTCATTAGAAGAAAAAATGACTGTAACGGTTTTTATGAAGAAAATGTGCTTTGCTGAGAAAAGGTTGTTTGTTAACGAGGAAAAATCGCTTTTGACTTTTCGCAGTTTCAAAACAAAAAATATTCAGTTGCGGTTCATTAAGTACATCATGATTTTTACATTTTTAATTTTTTCGATAAAAACAAAATTAGTATATTGGGTTAAAAAAAAAAAAACCGTTTGAAATCTTTGATATAATAATTTAAACGATACACTTCTATAATACCGAATAACTTTTAATTTTATCAAGTACTTTTAAAAAATAATTTTTTTTATAAGCTCTTTGTTTTTTTCAAATATCAGTTATTTCTTTTTAACAAAATGTACCACTTATGAACACCACAAAAGGCCGAACGACGTTTAATTAGGGAATGACTTTTCAGAGCATCTGGCCCTCCTTCGTGTGTCGTACGGGAGAAAACTCGAAACACTCCCACCAGACAGCTCAACTGCTAATGCTAGTTGCTTTACATATATTACCACAATCGCCAACGAGTCTACAGGTTTCTGAAAGCAATGACTGTAACAAAGCGTCTTGCGGATTCGAATTACGACCCAACCACCTTAGTTCTGTGCCATAAGACGGGCTTATAGGCACTTAAAAATGGAATTTTGTGTTTTAGATATTACGAATACATAGTAATATTTTGAATTAAAATCTCGCTGGGTATACACACACAATTCATTCATACATACATATATATACTAATATATAAACTCAAAAATATAACACGTTTTTTTCTTCTCTAATTCATAGCCCGGAGATTACGAAAAAATTCTAATGGTTTCTCTTTTTTAATTTAATAATTATAAATTTGTTTTAATACATGATAGCAATGCTTTGGCTGGGTTGTAAGAAGACACTGCGTCGTTTGGCATCTATTTGTTTTCTAAACAATAGGATCTTATAACAGTTTCAATATTTAATGATTTAATAAAAATATCTACCTGTTTATGCATATGTTTTTAATGTTTCGAAATAGAATAAGTGTCCCAAGATAAATTAATGAAAAATAACTTTTACAAAATTAAAATAGGAAAAAAAAAGTAGGATCTTAAATGAATGAAGGACTCTTTAGTTTTGTCCATCAGAAAATATCAAAATAGTAAACTAGACATTTTCCATTCATTTAATTTTTAATTTTTAAATGGCAATTCCTATTTCATTTCATTAAAATATGGTCAATTTAATATGTTTTATTTAAATGAATCGGGCAAATATTTGGCCAATTTATATTATTTAAGGCGAGTTGTTTAAAATCTCAAACTTTTAATTCCAATGAACCAAGACTAAAAATTGTAGACGAGGAACGCTGAGTGCATCATAAAAATAAAACTGTGTATATGCAAATTTCTTGTTTAAGTTAATTTGACATCGTGTAGTTATGCTGTTCATTATTCAATTCCTTCTATTAGTTCACACTCTCCTATATATATATATATATATATATATATATATATATCTTGTTAAAATTTTCAATAGTTCATAAAATACTTTTTATTCCTCCACTCGAGTTCGAATACATTTCTTTTTGAACTTGTAGTGCATGACACTGCATGTTAATACAGTTTTTTCAAATATTAATTCAGTAATTAAATTAAATTAATTAATAAATTTTTTTTTTTAGACTTAAGTTGCATATATCTACCCATAGATGGCGCCAGATAAACTCTAAAAAAAATGAATGGAAATTATTTATAAAGGACTTTCTGCAATAGAATGAAAAAAAAAGTAGGAATTGACTTTAAAAAAAAAGCTTGCAAAAAAAAAAAAAACCTTGAAATTTTTTTTTTTTTATATTACTTGCTTTTTAATTTTTTATTTTTATGCACAATTTTAGGATCGCCTTGGTACCAACAAAAACTTATCTTCAGCAGAAGTAAGCCTGAAAACTCTGTTTTATTGCACTTGACCTTGTGGCAGGACGCACGTGCAAGAGCACGAATAATTGGAGTCCTTCCCCCCAATCATTGTTCTGAAAAACGGGTGGTCCGGGCGATGATTGCGCAAAATGGTTCGCATCTACAGTCAGACTGTTTGGCCTTTTCTCTACTGTGGCCTGCGAATGTAGGATAGTCTTTAAACATCCCTCATCATGACAGAAAACGACGTTAGCCACCTACGTTGCTTTACCTGTCGTACTTAAACTTTGAGCTGCTGACAGAGTCTAACCTTCAAGAATGCGGACGGCGTACTGAGTACGAATTTCACTGTAACACACAGCTGCGAATTCCGGAATAATCGCTTGATTAATATCGGCATTTTATTCTATTTGCCCTCTTGCCATCAGTGTTCAAAGGAAGTCCTGAGTTTAAGATAGAAATTTTCGTTGTTGCTGCTCTTCTTCATCATTTTAGAAAATTGTTAACGCCACCTCTCATGAAACCACCTTTACAGCAGAGAATTTTTGATTACATCATTATCTGGAAGTTCTAAAGATAGTATCGAGCGTCATTTCATTGACATAAAAGCTACACATTGAGAAGAACATCCCACCCCTCTCAAAAAAAATTATGATGTAATTCGCAACAAAAATAATAATTACTCCAATGCAACTTGCAGATGTACTCCTCTCATTTTACCTGCCAGCCGTGGATGTTTGTAGTGCTTCGGAATCCACTTTAAACCGTAGGTCCCGGTCCTAACAGGATGGTTGAGCGTTGCGGGGGTAGTTTTACTCCGCGTCAGTAGCTTATCTTCATGTTACACGCGCCCCCTGGGTAGTGCTGAGTAACGTCTTTGCAGTGCTTGCCTTAAGGCATCCAAGACAACTGTCTAAGTGTTTGCCAGCTACATTAGAAAAAAAAAATTACCTGCCAAAAACAATACCTGCCTATGGGGGATAATTATTCCTAAACTTCCTCCAGGAAGGCAATACCTTCCCTTCGTAGCTCGTCGAATCTACAGGGTAGATAAAACACAGAGCAACAGTAGTTCAAATAGAACTTTTGTTACATTCCAACCTAAGAAGCTGTGGTTGAGACATTCGTCGGTTAACGTATGTTTGGGAAAAACAAGTAATAAAAAAAAAAAAAAAAAAATTAAGTCAATTCCTCCTTTTTTTTTTTCACTCTATTGCAGAATGTCCTTTATAAAAAAGTTGAAATTTTCCTCTTACATCTGAAGCCATCTATTGGTAGATATGTGCAACCTAAATCTAAAAAAAAAATTAATTAATTTAATTAGATTACTGAATTAATATTTCGAAAAACTGCATTCACATCCAGTGTCATCCCCTACAAGTTAAAAAAAAAAAATGTATTTGAACTTGAGTGGTTGAATAAAAAGTATTTTATGAACGATTGCAAATGTGAACAAGATATGTATAAGGAGAGTGTGAGCTAATAAAAGGAATTGAATAACGTTAGCCACACAGCTTTGAATTCCAGAACAATCCTTCAATTAATATCGGCATTTTATTCTATTTGCCCTCTTTCCATCAGTGTTCAAAGGAAGTCTTAAGTTGAAGATCGCATTTTGTTTGTTGCTCTACTCACTCTTTTAGAAAATTGTTAGCGCCACCTCTCAGGAAACCACCTTTATGCCAAGGAATTTTTGATTCCATCATTATCTGGAAGTTCTAAAGGCAGCATCGAGCGTAATTTCATTTGACATAAAAGCCACACATTGAGAAGAACATCCCACCCCTCTCAAAAAAAAAAAAAAAAAAAAAAAAAATTATGATGTAATTCGCAACAAAAATAATAATTACTCTACTGCAACTTGCAGAGAATGCTTAATTTTACCTGCCAAAAACAACACCTGACTATAGGGGATAATTATCCCTAACCTTCCTCACTGAAGGTAATACTTTCCCTTCATTGCCCGTCTATCCTACAAGGTTGATAAAACATGGAGCAACAGCAGTTCGAATAGAACCTTTGCAGCATTCCAACCAGGGACGGATTTTCCTATAGGCTAACTAGGCTTCAGCCTAGGGCCTCAAGATCAAGAAGTGCCTACATTCAAATTGTTAACAAAACTAGAATGACACTATGCTAAAAACAGTAGACACTGAAACACTGAATCGTAAATAAGGAGAAATTCTACACATAATAATTCATACTTAAATTTTAAATGCGAATTATCTGAATTGAATTTGCTTTAAATCTTCGATGTATTGAATGTCTTTAATTTATTTTGATGGAAGTTATGATAATTTTTTTTTTTTTGCATATTTTATTTTCGTGGGCAAAGATTTTTATTATTTGAATTTTGTTTCTTTGTAAATGTCGTGTGTTATGTTTGATGAGTTATTGTTACAAGTACAATATAAGGTGCTGAGAATAAATGTCCAAATAAGTGTTCTCGACTTTTTTTTTTTTTTAATTATTAACAGTGCCTCATTTTTTGTAAAGATTAGCACACAACACAACATGTTTCATTCAGCATATTGATATATATCATAGTAATGAATGTATTTCATTATCTCTCATGTAATTTACAAACTTGAGGTGAAAGGGCCTCATAAGTGGAATAGTCCAGGGCATCTTTTCGTCTAAATCCGGCCCTGAGTCCAACCTACGAATTTGTGGTTGAGACATTCTTCGGTTAACTTATTTTGGAAAATAAATAAATAAATAGATGAATGGAATGCACCACAACAGTAAGTAATCCGTTCTTGACATGTGAACTTGTTCTTGTTCTACAAAGTGCTTGATTTCTTTTTTTTTTTTTTCATGGAAGATAAAGTGATCGAGCGTGGCGGACTTCCGCTTGACGACGTCCTTGACGAAGGGGCGATCCGACGGCCGCCCTTTCTCTAGGGCAGGGCTCTCCAAACTACGGCCCGCGGGCCAAATCCGGCCCGCGACAGCGAATAGCTTATTGTTGCTGTAATGAGTTCGATAAAACAACACAGAATGATAATAACTCGGTTTTATTGACTCGCTAGCTTAATGACAAGCATAATACGCAGAACATTTAACTTAAACATAACAACTCACAAATGGTTGAAATGAGGGGCCTGAATGGCCGAGTGGCTAGAGCTCTGGCGCTCGGTACCATAGGTTTAGGGTTCGAGTCCCGGCGGTGCCATGGATGTTTGTAGTGGTTCGCAATCTACTTTAAACCGTAGGTCCGGTCTTAATCAGATCGTAGAGCGTTGCGGGGGCATTGTTACTCGGCGTCCGTATCTTCAAGTTACACGCGCCCCTGGGTTATGCAAAGTGAGTAACGTCTGTGCAGCGCTTGCCTTAAGGTATCCAAGACCAAGCTGTCTAAGTGTTTGCCAGCTGCGTTGGAAAAAAAAAAAAATGATTGAAATGAATCCCACTATCATTATAAATTAGTGAACATCCCGCGGTTACCCTCGGTAGTTATGTTGGGTTAAAGAGTATCGCATATGTATGTATATCGATGTTTTGAATGTATATATTCTGAATCAAACATATGATTTTTATCCTGAAAATCCCTCAGGAACGGAAAAGCTAAATTAACGCGAATGAAACCGCGGGGTATCCACTTGTAAGAAAATACTAATGTGATTTATGTAATTGTGAGTTTTCACTGACAATAGTGGATCAATTTTACTTGTACCAATTATTAAAAGAGATTTAAATTGCTCATAGGTTAACTTAGATCTGTAAACATTCTTTGCGTACTTCATTTTGGAGAATCAAGCGAATTTAGCAAGCGTATGCTCGTTCAGAGCGCGTACCGGGTGACTAGTCTAGAAAGTATAGATAATGGCAGAAAAATTAAAACGGTTTTGGCCCTTGGTACATACTGGAGTAAACAGTATGGCCTGAAGGCTGGAAAGTTTGGAGACCGCTGCTGTAGGGAAACCGAAGTCGGGGCTGCATCGCTCGCACTTCGGAGTGAGAGCACTCACGGTCGTTGCGAGTGATGCGCCACGAACCTGCGTCACCTGATGCGTGTTGAGTAGCGGAAGAAAGCAAAATGACGACTTCGAATAAAGAGAATTGATGGTGTGGAAGGGGGCCTGAATGGCCGAGTGGCTGGTGCTCGGCGACACAGGTTTCGGGTTCGAGTCCCGGCAGTGCCATGGATGTTTGTAGTGGTTCGGAATCCACTTTAAAACAGTAGGTCCCGGTATAATAGGATCGTAGAGCGTTGTTACTCAGTGGTTTACACGCTACACGCGCCGCCTGGGTAATGCAAAGTGAGTAACGTCTGTGCAGAGCTTGCCTTAAGGCATCCAAGACAGCTGTGTAAGTGTTTGCCAGCTGCATTAAAACAAAAAATAGTGTGGAAGGGGAAAAATAGGGATCGACATTTTTATCCCAGTAAAAAAAATATGAAAAAATTCCTTTTTATTTAATTCCTTCTATTAGCTCACATTCTCCCTATATATATATCTTGTTCAAATTTTCCATCGTTCGAAAAATACTTTTTATTCATCCACTCAAATTCAGATGCATTTTTTTTAAACTTGTAGTGGATGACACTGGATGTGAATACAGTTTTTCAAAAATTAATTCATTCATTAAATTTAATTCATTAATTTTAGTTTTTTTTTTTTTAGATTTAAGTTATATGTATCTACCAATAGATGGCGCCAGATGAACTTAAAAAAATTAATGAAAATTATTTATAAAGGACTTTCTGCAATAGAGTGAAAAAAAGTAGGATTTGACTTTAAAAAATTTGTTTTTATATTACTTGTTTTTTAATCATCTCGGTAAAAAAAGTTCCTTTCCTGTTTTCCGTCTCACGAGGATCTCGATAATACAAATGAATTCATCGAAACTTGCCTGAAAAGGATGATGATGATGAATGAAGTGGTATATGGGGATATGAAGCAAAAAGGACTATAATCCCCTAATCACTATATATATATATGAACAGTCAGTTTTTTCTTATTTTTAATATGTCACTCTCCACGATCGTGTTAGACCGGGACCTACAGTTTAAAGTGAATTCCGAACCACTACAAGCATCCATGGCACCGCCGGGGCTCGAACCCGAAACCTGTGGTACCGAGCGCCAGAGCGCTAGCCACTCGGCCATTCAGGCCCCGTCTGAAAAGGAGGTACGAACAATTTCAGAGAGGCAGGAAATCGGATTGGATCCGATACGTCAAGAGAAAGATTTATTCCTAAACGGATGAAACGAATGTTCCTGTATTAATATCTGTTTCATCTTAAAGATTATCACATTTATATGTTTAATTTTTTTTTCTCAGTTTATTGTTTATTTATTTGGATCATAAGAAAAATCTAGAAAATATTTTAATGTAATAAAATTGACATCTTTTTTATCAAAACGTTTCACAACAGTTAATAAAAATACTGATACTTAATTTTCAGAGATTAGATGATTAAGATGTACAGGGGCCTGACTGGTCGAGTGGCTAGCGCTCTGGCGCTCGGTACCACAGGTTTCGGGTTCGAATCCCGGCGGTGCCATGGATGCTTGTAGTGGTTCGAAATCCACTTTAAACTGTAGGTCTCGGTCTGTTAAGCCCTCGTGAGACAGAAGATGACCGTAGAGCGACAAACCAAACCAAATCTAAGATGTACATAAAATAGACACTCTCGCTGTCGATCTCGCGTCAGAGCGTGATTTGGCGTCCACGCTGATGAGCCCATCATGTGTCAGCGCGTGGTGCGGAGTAATATCTCTAGCCAATCACGCGTTGAGCTTTGAGTCATTCTATCGACCTATGTGTGTCTTGCAAGTATTGGCGTGGAGTGACGGTTATAAAGGAATGTGATTTCGAATTTATAACTTTATTAATTATCAAAATTATTGTCATATGATTTGTAGAGACGACAGTTTCGCAGAGCCTTCACGCCCCCAAAATAAGAAAGTTGCAATCTAACAATCATCTCAAGTAGTTGTTTCTAAATATGCCAAAGTTCCCAAATTTAATATCTCACGTCCAGAAAATCAGTGCTATGTTTGCTTCATCTAATATATGTGAGCAAGTGTTTTCAACTACGAACCTTAGAAAGAATTATTTCAGAAATAGAATGACAGACGAGCGTTCAGCTTCGTTCCTTAGAATCAGTCCATCTCACTTCCAACCTCACTATAAGGAACTTTTAAAAATGAAATCGCAATTTCATTCCTCTCATTAACATATTTAAATTGTAATACTTGTATATTATTTTTAAGATTTCAGAAAAATTTATCTTGGCCTGCCAAACATTTTTTTTTTTTTTTTTTCAATTTTTTGCCCGCGACCGAAAAAGTTTGCTCATCCCTGCCATAGGGAGTGAGTTGGTTATGGAGAAAAAGAAAGGCAGCATATAACTTGGGTTAGTTTTCGAAAACAACAAGAGTAGTTTTCTCTTCGCGTTAGCAGCCTTTAAGTGTTGCGAACAAATAAATACCTCCGAGTGGAAAGAGTTGCACGTTAATGAGATAGGCAGAAAGAAATTTCACTCACCTGTTCTGCGGGCCCTGTTTGCAAACAAAACGCGCACTTTTTCTCTCGGGAGCTGCGTTCGAGAAAGTTGTCCGTGACCGCAAAAGGATTGCTTTCTTCGCTCGTGACGTCACGGCGGCAAAACCCACTGCCTCACGTAGGATGGCACAGCTGCACAGCTCGCAAAACACCGAAAATCACACATGCACGCTTTCCGATTGGCTGACATTCCAATATTCCGTCTGACCTAACAAGAAGAATACATATGCATTTATCCATTTCTTACAAAATTCAGTTTTATTAAAACACACACATATATATAGTATAAATAACGAAATTTTTATTTTATTTATTTACCCATCTTACGTCCCTATTTTTATTTGCTAGAGTAATTCTTTATGGTACGATTTAAATTTCTTGACTTGCATAATAGTTATTATAAAAATTTTTCGAAACATTACGAAAGATTTTACACCCCCAACCATTTTAATTCCGTGCCAAGGTTGATCATGCTAAATTTTATATTAGCTGACGTTCCAATATTCCGCCTAGCCTAACAAGAAGAATAAATATTCATTTATACATTTCTTACAAAATCAGTTTTATTAAAACATATATATAAAAACAATAACGAAATTTCTATTTTATTTATTTACCAATCTAACGTAATCCTTTATACTTGCATAATAGAGAGCTTTTTGCATAACATTTTTTTTATCGTCCGATATTTTTCTTCCTAGCGCGCATGCTCATAGGAAACATTGTACTACTGCGCATGCATATCTGTAATAATGCTTCCTATGAGCATTCGCGCTAGGAAGAAAAATATCGGACGATAAAAACGTTTTGCCAAAACTCTCTAATAATTATTATAAAAGTGTTCGAAAAATTACGAAAGATTTAACACCCCAACCATTTTAATTCTTTGTCGAGGTTGAATATGCTAAATTTTATATTGACTGATATTCCTACATAAACTTTTCTCTTAACAACTGGCTTTAAATTAGCACATTTTATGTCCAGCCAGAATGAGTGGTGTCTTTTATATTGGCTAACCAAGACAAATTCATTTTTAAATGCGGCTCAAGAAAGCTCGAACTTGAATAAGTTATTTAAAAAAAAGAATACAGTGTGATCGGATTCTATTCTCATATAAAACTGAAATATGAAGAACACAGCAAAATCACTTCAAGTCATAACGACTCGAAACCCATTAGTGCTTGCAGGAGGATTTAGGTTTTCATGGATCCCCTGGTGATATCCATGGCAGAAACTGCGTTCAGTGAAGAGTTTCGCATCGATAGTCAGATTGCCTGTTGGGAGTTGCCTAGATGTTCCCTTATGCGACACGCAGATGTGGGTCCCTAAACCAGGGAGACTATGTCGTTGAGCAGTTTGTCACCTCTATCTGTGACTGACGATGTTTTAAATAAATAAATAATAATGGTTGAATGCGGGTACATCATTCCATTACCTTGATGTTTAATTTTAACCTTAAACTGTGAAAGGTCAGTTGTGAGCGTAAGGATTAGAAGATTTCGCATTACTAGTACTTGCTTAAAGGGCCTGAATGGCAGAGTGGCTAGCGCTCTGGCACTCGATACCACAAGTTTCGGGTTCGAGTCCCGGCGGTGCCATGGATGTTTGTAGGGGTTCGGAATAGTTTAAGTGGTAGGTCCCGGTTTCATATGGCTGTTGGGCGTAGAGTTGACAACCCTTCCCCGTAAAAAGAAAAACATCTCGAAATCTACCAGTAGGTAGACAGCCTTGGCCCATACTGGGCTGATGCGCCAAAGATGATGAAGTACTCACTTACGAAAAAAATGTGTTTAGATAGTAGAGCAGAAACATTTTTCAATTTTGTATTAAGGATTCACTGTTTTTCTTAAGCATTGCAGCTAAGGAAACATCTCACAATCTGCTCAAAAGAACATATTTTTCTGAATTTACAAATCCAAGTGACGTCTATTGTGGTATTTTCATTTTTCGCAAATCATCGGATCAGTATTTCCGATGAAATATCGCAAAACACATTTATATAACGAGTTGATCTTGAACGCGTGGTTTGATCTTCGACAGGACTACAGTTGCAGAAGAATGGAAACGGATTCCATTTTCAAAAACGAAGAAGAAATAAATTCACTTGTTATTTTTTTATTCTGATCCACCTCATCGGATGTCAAATTTAATCACAAAACTGATATGACAAGCAATTATTTTGACTTCAAGACTTTCAAATTTTGTGGAAAGTTTAAAATATGAAATGCCTCCGCATAAAATGCATAAAAACGAAGCATTTAAATATTACAAACAAGTAATATAAAAAAATTTTAAGTCAATTCCTACTTTTTTTCACTCTATTGCAGAAAGTCCTTTAAAAATAATTTTCATTAATTTTTTTACAGTTTATCTGGCGCTATCTATGGGTAGATATATGCAACTTAAATCTAAAAACCCTAAAATTAATGAATTTAATTTAATGAATGAATGAATATTTGAAAAAGTTGTATTACCATCCAGTGCCCTCCACTACAAGTTAAAAATGAAAAATATATTTGAACTCGAGTGGATGACTAAAAAGTATTCTATGAACGATTGAAAATGTGAACAAGAAATATATAGGGAGAGTGTAAGCTAATAGAAGGAATTGTAAAAGAAATCTTTTCTTGTGTATCGCAAACTGAAAAAGACTTTTTCCAATAACGATCTAGCTCGGAGGAGGATTTAGTTGTTATTTCTTTTATACTCTAACACAAGAGTTCATAGCCCTTTCACGAAAACGTTTGTCCAATGAATTCATTATATATTTTATTAGATTGTTTTAAATATAGTTGCATTTTAAAAGAATATCAACCCTGTAGCCATGACTGTTGTTTGATAAAACTTTAAAATGTGCAAGCCTGACCAACATACACTCACGAATAACTATTTTCGGCAGGAATCATAAAAAATCAATAAATAGGAACTCACTATTCATTCATTCACTTGACTCTTAAGAAAAACCTTTACTAATTACTTTTAGCCTTAGTTGCTATAAAAAAAAAGGTACAAATCGACTTATTAAGTCAATGTCTGTCAATTTTTTAAATTATCCTTTTTAAGTTTCATTAAAATAGTTATAATGAAAGGCAACTTCAATATTTTTGATTTTCAAGTCCGTGCACCTTTGCAAATTCAGACCCTAAGTTTACTTTTAACCTGAAAGCATTCTTAATGCACAGACTTGTGAAACTGAGTAGCTCATATATGCATTGTATTGCAACACAACACCATACATACACGCATAATCTGAAATGTATCAATCAGCTGTTTATTTAATTCAATTATGCGTGACAATTAATATTAAAACATCATTAAAACTAATACAGGATATTACAGTAATTTAGTATTTTGTTCGACTTTTATAGCACCTAGCGCAAAAGTGACGAGTCAAATATTTATTGATTTTTTTTAAATTAAAAAATATATTTATTGTAAAAAATATATTATATTTAATATTCAAATATTTATTGATTTTTTTGTTCAATTTCTTATTCCCAAATGTATGCTGATATGTCAATCGTGTAAAATATATAATAGATACACGAAATAAACATTCACGAATGGAAAATGTTTTCAAAGCCAGCCAAGCTTCTTAAAAATTATTAAATTTTACAAGTCTCATTTTTCTTTGAAATATTTCTTTTTTACCTGGTACAAAGCCCAAAAACAAGAAAAAAATCTAATTAATTACTTTTGATTTAAATATAAACCTTATTTATTTGCTAATTATGATTTTTGAACCTTTTACTTATTCCAATAACTATCCGCAAAAAAATTACGTACCAGAAGAGACGTCCTATTTCGCTCTTATCTTTATGAGTATTAGTATATATATATATATATGAATAGATACTGATATACGATTTTTTTTTTATTCATAAATTATTCACAAATATATGAATGAGTAAAGTTCAGAATTGCTTATTTATTTTTACAAATTTTCTGGTTATTTAAATAGTTATTTGAAAGATTTGTGATAATACTTTCTTTTAAGATCTTTTTTTTTTTTTGTTTGTGTGTAAATTTTCATTTTTATAAGCTTAACATTAATTTTTTAACATTACAAATTATTTTTATGCGTATTCATATTTTATTTTGGTAATACTAAATTATCATGAATTCAAATTGTCAGAAAGTGTTACATTAAATTTTCTGTCTTTCTGAAATTTTGAGTTGAAGAATGCTATTACGCGAGCCTATCTTCCTGAAAATTGGAGTGGCTTGGTGGCCAATGGCTAAAAAAGCAGTCAGGCCTTTGGTATCCCAGGCTTCAGGTTTGAATCCTGGCGGTGGTGTGGATGGTATCCACGTTAAATTGTAGGTCCTGGTCTGTTTAGCCCAAAGTGTGCACAAGATGACCGTAGAGCGACAAACCAAACCAAATCATGAAAATTGGGTTTCTTTACAATTTTCGCTGGTATGTTTTCGTGATGAAATCATTCAAAATGGAAAATACACATTTCTTGTGAGGCCGGGGTCCTATCAGCTAGTAAATAACTTGAAATAATAAGGTAAATGGGGCCGAAAATTAAACCCAGCGCATTCTTCGCTATCATCTCTCAGCAAATAAGTACAATATTAAATAAAATACTTTTTAAAGGTTTATTTTATTGATCAATACTATTCCAGCCACGTGGTAATCTTTCATCAAAATCTGAGGGGAAAAAAAGAACCTGTAAAGTAACCTATGTGAGGCGAGTCTGTGCTTTGCTCTGCTTAGCCTCTCCACGAATCTTGCTCGTTGAATTTCTTAACGATTTTGGAGACCAAAAATGAATCGCCATCTTGAAGTGCTTGAATGAGCTTTCTGTGACGGTTTAAAGCGAATCGGTTCTTCTTTCACAACATTTCAGCATCCGGTTGAAGAGGTGCTCTTCTGCGGAAGGATGATTCATTCCATCTTCATGCTGAAATGGACAATAATCCTTTCTTCATTGCTTCTACTGATTTTGAGCGTCCGCAAATCTTCAACGACATTGGGATTTATTATTTTCCATTATTAACAGGTAATATAAAAAAATTAAGTCAATTCCTACTTTATTTTCACTCTATTGCAGAAAGTCCTTTATAAATAATTTTCATTCGTTTTTTTAAGTTTATCTGGCGCCGTCTATTGGTAGATATATGTAACTTGAATCTAAAACAAAATATAATTAATTAAATCTAATGAATGAATTAAGATTTGAAAAAAAAATTGTATTAACATCAAGTGTCATCCATTACAAGTTTAAAAATACGTGTTTGAATTTGACTGGATGAATAAAAAATATTTTATGAACGATTTAAAAATTTGAACAGGATATATATAGGGAGAGTGTGAGCTAATAGAAGGAATTGAAAAATGGGAAAAAGTAATTTGAGATGATATTGAAAATGTGTCAACAGCATGGATTTTTGATACGTTAACCACTCTAATATTTTGGCACAAAAATATTAACTTTATTTAAACAGTACCACACCGCAAACCGTTGAACTCCTTTTGCATGTGGGATGGAATATGATTTCAGTCTCGAACGTGATTAAAATTCCTGTTATATTTGTAAATAAAATAGAAAAGAAATCGAAATATTCGTTAGTTTTCTTGCATTTTAAGTCCCTTAATGTCTCAGGAAGTTTTGTTCCTTCACAGAGATTTTCAAATTAAACAAAAAGTGTCCTTTCGTGATGGCTCTCTCATAAACTACGGTTACTATTTAAAATAGTAACCGTAGTTAGTCTTGTAGGTTACTATAAAAAATATTTTACTAATACTGAGTTATACAAAATATGTTGAATATTGAATATGCTTTCATAAAAACACTTAATTATAAGAAGTTAAACACTACATATAATGAATGATCATTGTAAATAAAAACAGTGAATTTCTTTTTCGCTCATTCAAATTCATGACACATTCAACATCTTTTTCACTAATCCCTGACTATCTTAGAAAAAGCAACAAAAATTCACATTTCTGAGCATTTTATTTGACTAACTATCTGAATACAAAAGAGCGAATAGAACTACATCTGTTTCCTGCGTTGCGCCTTCGAGTCTTCATTGGACCTGGCTGCACCTGATTTCAGAGTCCTGATGCTCACTGACTTTTGCTGATTACTTTCCTTGGGAAATAAATGGATTGCATTAATTAAATACCTATAAAGGAAAAAAAAATCATTCAATTATTCTTTTACATCCTCATTAGGGATTACAATACCGGCATACAGGGATACGGAATACCGGTATTTTGAGCCATTTGTACAATTTTGTAATACCGGTATTCACAAGTTTAAATACCGTTTATTCGGCATTTACTAGGAATTTAGAATTCTTATCTGTGAAATTCTTATCTGGAACAGTTTACTCATAATGATGGAATGTTTTTGAAACTGAAAAAATCCAATCGAAAAAACAATGATCGACTTAAACCTGCAAATTAATTTTTCCGATAGAGAATTCGACTTAATATCCAGAACTGTATCATCTCTACTTCCAATAAAATTGGCTGTTGAGGCATTATGTCGGAGAGATTCTAATTTATTAACAGCTAATGCAACGATAAATTTCATGTTGCAATCACTGAAAGAACAGCACACATTACTATCTGAAGAATCATATATTAGTTTGAAAAATTGCACAGAAGAAAGGCATACCGAAATAGAAAATGTCTTACGGTATTTACATAAATATAATGATTTTAAAAATGAGAATGAAAAAGAAGAAAATAGACTAACCAATTCAAATTTGATCAAGTTTATAGTAAACTTTCTTAAAATTACATTTTTTATTACTTACATTCTCTAATAAAACTCACAAATAAAACAAAAAAAAACATATGTGTTTTCTTTCTTTTTCTAAAATTTCTACTACCGGTATTAAAACCGGTATCCCGGTATAAAGATCTAAAAAATACCAAATACCGGTATTGAACTTTTGGTCCGATATTGCAATCCCTAATCCTCATTAATAACATATGAATTATCACCTTACAAAAAGTGAACTGATCCCAGTTTACCCAGAAAAAATTCCTTCCGGCATTCCAACTGTCAATGAGAAACGAAACCGCTATAGAGTCTCATCGGTTCTGAAAGCAGTGACTGCAGTGAACGTCACCAGTGGATTCCTACTTTCCTCTTCCCAACTTGCAAGCGTTGTCAGTAGTATATGGGTTGTTTATGCACTTTATGCTTTTTTTTTTAAATATCACAATTCACCAATACTTCAATCATCATTAAATTTATGCAAGATTTAAAATGAACTCATTCGAATCCTTGAGAAAGAGTTTTTCAGAAGAGTGTAAAAGTAGTTTTCAATGACAAATCATTGACAGTGGTAAACCGAAGTCGTACATCTTCTTCAGAGTTGCGTAAAAAGTTATTGATGTGGATCGAATTTTTCTTGTCTTCTCACGCATCTTTTACGCTGACACTAAAATTTACTCTATGAGAATATGTAGTGACAAAAAAAAAAAAAAAAAGAGATTGCTATAGATTCAGGATTGTCGTATAAAAAAATAACCCTAATCATCAAAAATAATGAGATTAAAACGAGAAAAGAATAACAAAAACCTATTTCTAGATTGTTATAAATGGATATTTGAATTCTGGTTTCCAAATAAAACAACCAGTAAAAAAGAAAAAAAAAGTTTAGCTGTCTTACCCGTCTGTGTAAATAGAATAATCTACAGAATGTTACGGCAATATGCAATAATTTAATGTTTGTCTTGCTTCATTTTTGTATGCATATTGTATCTAGCTCTATTTTGTTTTCATAATTGGTTTTAAAATAAATAAATAACGCAAACTCGCGCGCGCACACACACACATACACACATAGCATACATGCATACATACAAACATATATATGGGGTACAACTTTAAATTGTTTTCGTCTAAAGGCTCGTTCCCACCGAGGCGTGAAGCGTTGAAGATTCACGTGGCAGGCAAGAAAATTTTTTGACCCCCCTTCACAGTGAAACGTCAGAAACAGCATTGCGCCTAGTGAAGTTCCGCTTCGAGTTGAAAGTGGATCGACTCGAAGCGGTGCATTTCAAACCGGTTTCAGGCGAACGCGGTGAGGCTAGTGATGGGTCAACGCTTCTCGATTAAAAGCCTCACGCCTCGGTGGGAAGGAGCCTTTAGGGCGAACATAGAAGACGGCTGACCTAAACCAGTCAGATGACCTCCCTCCTCCTCCGCCTCCTCCAGGTCCTCCCGGGGTGGGTCGTTGGCGTATCGGGTGCGCGCCTCCTGCACCGCCTGCTGCTGCAGCAGCTTCTGCCGCTTCTCCTCCATGAGGCCCTGGCGGTTCTGGTGCACGTAGTCGTCCACGTTGGGCAGCCCCTGCACCACGCACGCTGCCAGGGCGGAGCGGTACGGAGTTCATGTCGGTGGCCTCGTACCACTCCTCGGTGCGCTCGTCGAAGCACTCCACGTGGAAGATGGTGGTGACGCCGTTGAACCCGCCGATCACAAAGATCATGTCGTCCATCACCTGCAGACGAGACCCACGCGGGGATTATTAGTCCCTCGCCAAAAAGCCACCCCCAGGCCGAATACAGCGTCGCGTTCGAGACATAACGAAACCAAATTCAGGTAACAATAAAGGAAATAACTAGTCTATATTATACCTTTAAAGTTGTAAAAAATATCTGTTTTGATACATATATGAATTCAAAAAGAATCAATGAAGCTATTTCACACATTCTTATAAATTACATTAGTAAAGATCACTGTGCTTAAAATTACGAAAACAAGTTAGGAGTTGGTATATATATATACATTCAGGGACCAGACATTTTTTTGACCAACTCTCCTCCCGTTATTAACTATTTAAAAACTTTAAACATCTCTTTAATATATTTCGCTAAGAATTATTTTATTAAAAAAAGATGTTTCGAAATTTTATTAAATTTAAAAGAATATAAGAAGAAAAAAATACAATGGTAAAATGTACAAATAAACAAAAGTAAAATATTCTCTACATGTTTCCATGAAAACTGCTTATTTATTCATTTATTTTTTTATCTACAGCCCGTGCGTCCCCTTTACAGCTCAAAAGGTGGTCAAGCCCAAATGAGAGCCTCTCCTGGTACTCAGGTGTCCAGTGCATCCCTAGGAGCCCATCCCTTCCGCCATTAGATGGGGTCCTACAGATACAATGTGCCCGCTGCTCCACCCCCTTATGCTTCCTTTCCTGCAATTCCAACCGTGAGTACCATTTGGTTTTATTTATTAATAGGAATGATGTGCAGTTTTATGCACCATAACAATTCTTAAGTGAACAAGTAATATTAAAAAAAAATTTTTTTAAGTCAATTCCTATTTTTTCTTCACTATATTGCAGAAAAGTCCCTTACAAATAAAAGTTGAAATTTTTCTCTAACATTTGGCGCCATCTATTATTAGATGCATGCAACTTAAATGTAAAAAAAACAACTAAAATTAATTAATTAAGTTTAATTACTGAATGAATATTTGAAAAAATTGTATTAAGATCAAGTGTCCTCCACTGCAAGTTCAAAAAAAAATGTATTTGAACTCGAGTGGGTGAACAGAAAATATTTTATGAACGATTGAAAATTTGAACAAGATATATATAGAGAGTGTGAGCTAATAAAAGGAATTGAAAATAAAAAAAAGAAATTCAATTTTCACACACAACCTTTATAGAAAACATTTAACTTGGCACTTAATAAATGGCACGTCTTATATTTTTCTGCGATAATTAGCGATATGTCCGATAATTGACGATAAAAATATATATATATATATATATCTTATTGATAAAAGGTTTTTCAGGATAGCGCAACTATTCACTACCATGATTCATTAAGCTTACTAAGATGATGGACCAACTATTGTATTTGATGAGTAGCAAGCATGTGGAAATGTCTGCAAGTTTTGAAACTGATAGATAAATGTTCTGAAAGCAAACCTTTCTTTGATTTAACTTCATTAACATTACTTATGATGTAACTTTTTTTTTACATCATTTACATCTTACTTTCATTTACATTACTTCATTTACATGTTAAGAAAGGGTGATATCAAAATTAACCTATTTGCTTTTTCATATTCATGGGTAAAATAACTGCATATTAAGAAAATTTTATACAGGCTTAAGCATTCGTATTTCATAATTAATAACAGATGTTTAATATATATATATATATATATATATTTCTTTTAATACAACTTTTAACAGGACTCTAATCTCAAAAGATTGCTTTAATAAATAATATCGATCATTTTCCCTAAGATATGTAAGCAAAAAGAGTAAATTAAGTATAATTTATTCGTATTATGCCACAAAAAAAAGTAATAATACTTAGACAATTTATTATTTCAAATATCTAAGATTTCATCATCAAATGTGGAAATGAAAGGCAAATCTACGGCAAATTATCAGTTTTTTTCCAGTCAACGTCAATCCAAGATACATTGTAGAATTGCTCTCAATAGAAGTTGATTGATTCAGATTGCCTTTTCTTACTTAAGAATAGTATTTTTTTATATGTTTTTAGAGTTTTTATGCCGTTATAGATTTTTAGTATCGATCTGTTATTTCTTATTCTATTTAAAGGAAAAATGTCATTTTGAATGTATATCATTCAATGACACAATAATATCTTATCATTTGATTACTGATTTCAATAAACCAACCTCATATTTTCATTACATGCTATTCTGATCGAACTCGGGGCAAAGCCCATAAAATAGAAACGGTATCATTCCACTCGGAATATAGTTCATTTAATTTTCTTCTTCTTTGATTGAGAGAAAGAAGACTGATTTCGGTAAGAATCGTTCAATTATTTATTAGAAAAGACATGTATTGCGCATTTTGAACGAAATAATACAAGTAAGAATTTCCTTATTGTAAGCCTCATGGGAAGATAAACGATCGGCGAGGCATCAAGTCATATAGTGTGCGAAGTAGTGAAGCTAACGCATAGTTTTTCCAATGGATTTAGAGTAGATTTGCGCTGAATATTGCATATCTTTATTTTGTTTCATATTGCATCTGATATTTTAAATCCTATTATTTTCTTGCTTTTAAAACAGTGATTAAGAATGGCTTTTCTTATAAAGAATTATAAAATTGTTCCCATTGGTAGCTTTTTAGAAATAAAGGAATTCGATCTAGGGATAATGGACCGACATGGATGCCTGTTTTGTACGGTTTGATGATTATAGGAGTTTTCGTGCCCACAGAATCCAATGGTGTACAAAACCGTCTGATAACATTCAAGAAAATTGGTAAAATACTTCTGAGAACTATTTGGGATTCAATTCTTTTATAAGCCTGATAATCAATGTTTACGAATCAATGAAAATATTGTGGACGAATCTCTTCATGTTGTCAGTGGATACAGTAATTTTAATGTTGTTGAAGTTCACTACTCAAAGTAAGTTACGAAAAGTAGTGTCGCATCTTAAACGAATAGATGGATTTCTAAGGACAGATTATCACCTCGGCATGTGGAAAATGGTGTTAAAAAGATGGGTCTACATCGGCTGGTTCATCGCTTTTTTTAAAGTGTTGCTAACTTTGCAAAACTTTTTAGTAACTCTAAACATCGACAATCCATTCGAAGATTCAGCATTACACGCACTATCTTTTCACATAAGATGGCCACTTCTTAAAATGCCGTAGATGTGATATTTCTCATCGCATTAGATGGTAGATCAGCACTGTCTATATATCTCCCAACGTTGATCTTTTCATTGTGCTGTTTAACCTATAAGATGGAGTGGAAGATAATTCAGCATCAAAAATTGCAAAATGTGCCAGAAAAGATTTGTCCTGCGAAACCGTTGCCAGTGCCGCAATCCTAATCAATAACACCACTGCACTCATTTACTCCGTCAATAACTCACTGTCCCCGCTTATTTTTTACTCATGTGTTTCTGGATGAGCAATATATTCTTTTGCCTCACAAATCTCTTGCAAGCCACACTGATGCCTCAAGACTTGGAAAACCAGATTCACATATCGTGCATCATCGGGATGTTCTTCTGCAATGCTTGCCTACCTCGCCTATTCTGCCTCCACAGTGAAAGAAGCATACCGCGCTCTGAACGACCATCTTTTAGCGCCTGTACAGTTCGACCAGATACATTTTGAGGAAATTCAAACATTGTCAACTTTGACTTGCTGACACGGCTACTTGCTACTACGGCTACTTACAAAGCATGACTTGCTACACAAAGGATTGAGGTCAAAATTTCAATCACACCCTTAGATTTGCTAACGGTGGATGCCAGGCTTATTTTCACAATCTTGGGTGCCATAATCACTTACAGCGTCATGATATCTCAATTTTTAGGAAATTGAGACATAATTCTGGTTCCTTTTAAACATGGAACATACACGTGTATGTAAATTAAAAGTATTTAATGCATTTTGATATTGATAATTGAGTAAAGCAGGGGTCTCCAAACTACGGCCTGCGGGCCAGATCCGGCCCGCCAGTGTCATCCATCCTGCCCGCGACAGCGAATAGCTTATTGTTGCTGTAATAAGTCGGATAAAAAAAAAAACACAAAATGATAATAACTCGGTTTTATTTACTGGCTAGGTAAAGTTTAATGACAAGCGTAATAAGCAGAAAATTTAACTTCAGTAGGACAACTAACAAATAATTGAAATGAATCCCATTGACGTTATAAACTAGTGAACATCCAGCGGTTACCCTCGGTAGTTATGTTGGGGTAAAGAGTGTCGCATATGCATGTATATCTATGTTTGGAATGTATATATCCTGAATCAAACATAAACCTGCTCACTCAGAGCGTTCTCGGCGACTAGTCTATAAATTATAGATAATAACAGAAAAATTAAAACGGTTTTGGCCCTTGGTGTTTACTGGAGTAAACATTATGGCCTTAAGGCTGGAAAGTTTGGAGACCCCTGGAGTAAATAAAGAAAAATGTTATGTTTGCTGATGGTCAGCGACATGATAGTTATTACAGATTTATAGTAAAACAGTTGGAGCGACAACCTTGAACGAGCTCTTTGTACAGGCCAGACATTGTGTTTGCAAGATTGGAGTTCTTAGTAAACTGAACGCATCTAATATATAAGATTTAAATTTTAGTGTTAATGTAAGGTCTCTGTAACGTTTAATTCGTTGTTCCTGGATTTTATTTTATTTTCTGTGTTCTATTTTATTTTATATGATGAAATACTAGATTGGATGTGTTGTCGCAGTTAAATCACCTGTTTTTATACATCAGAAACATAATAAGTCAAAACTATTGGGAATTTAATGCTGGTCAAGGACTGCGATATTTAATTGTTAAAGGTAAATAGTTTGAGAACCGTTAAGTGACGTTCACAAAAACCTTTTGGGTGGTTTTGTTTTCCAAAGCAGCTGGCAAACACTTATCTTCGATGCCTTAAGGCAAGCGCTGCACAGACATTACTCACTTAGCATTACCCAGGGGGCGAGTGTAACTTGGAAGATAAGCCACGGACGCGGAATAACAATGCCTCCGCCCCCGCTCTACGATCCTGTTAGGCCAGGACCTACGGTTTAAAGTGGATTCTGAACCACTACAAACATCCATGGCACCGCCAGAGCTCGAACCATAAACCTATGGTACCGAGCGCCAGAGCCAGAGCGCCACTCGGCCATTCAGGCCTTACCTTTTGATGGTAGTCTGCATCATTTCAAATGATTATCTTCGTAAGAGGACATTATCTTTAGAAATAACTGCACAGCATTTCGATGTAGTACGAGAGAAATTCTGGGAAACTGCACCAAACAGCCTGACTATTAATGCTAGACACTGGTGCACACATTGTCATTGTCACATAAACACTAAAAGCAGGACTTGAACTAACGCATGCGGCCTGATGACCAATTTTCTAGTGCTCTGGCCTTTGATACCACAGACCTCAGATTAAACTGTAGGTGCCGGTGTAATTAGCCCAAAGTGACCGTAGAGCGACACACCCAATCAACGGAACGCAGCCAGAACATTAGTATCTGAATATTCCAATAGTGACTGTCCAAACGCGGCCGCCCTACCTCTATGGCGAAGTTGCTCCTGGGGTTAAACATGTCGGGGATGTGCGTCCACTGGTCGCTCTCCGGGTCGTACTCTCCGTTGACGAGCCTCGAGATGCCGTTGAAGCCGCCCAGCGCGTAGATCCTGCCGTGGTGGCTGATGACGGAGACGCCCGAGCGGCGCTGCTTCATGGAGGGGGTGACGGTCCACTGGTCCGTCTGCGGGTTGTAGAACTCGGCCGACGCCAGACACTCGCTGCCGTTGAAGCCGCCCACGATGTACACGCGGCCGTTCAGGGCGGTGGCGCTGGCGTCGCTGCGCTGGACATTCATGGGAGCCACAAAAGTCCACTGGATTCATGAAGCATACGAAAACAAGCAATATATAAAAACAAAATTTTAAGTCAATTCCTACTTTTTTTTTCCACTCTATTGCAGAAAATCAATTTATAAATAATTTTCATTCATTTTTTTTAAGTTTATCTGGCGCCATCTATTATTAGATACATGCAACTTAAATCGAAAAGAAAAAACTAAAATTTAATGAATGAATTAACATTTGAAAAACTGTATTAAAATCAAGTATTACTCACTACAAGTTCAAAAAAGAAAAATGTATTTGAACTCGAGTGGATGAATAAGAAGTATTTTATGAACGATTGAAAATTTGAACAAGATTTATATATATATATATAGGAGAGTGTGCACTGATAGTAGAAATTGAAAAAAAAAAAAAAGCAATATATAAACTATTTCATGTGGTTTTCTTTCAAAAAGGACATTTATTTTATTACAAAAATGAATGGATACATCAGTGAAAGTATTGACCATCGCTAGACATTTTTTAAATCTTTTTGGCAATACATGCATTTTTCGTGGAAAGAATAGAGAGATTTTGCATAACGTTTTTATCGTCCGATATTTTTCTTCCCAGCGCATGCTCATAGGAATAGTTCAGTAGTGCAGTATTACAGATACACATGCGCAATAGGTGCAATGTTTTCTATGAGCATGCGCGCTAGGAAGAAAAAAATATCGGACGATAAAAACGTTATGCAAAAACTCTCTAATGAATCTGTTTTTGGGGTTAGCCACGAGTAATAATGAAATAGAGAGCGCTCTCCTTTTTTTAAATTAGCAGAAAGTTGGGGAAAGCATCTCGCGTACTAGAGTTGGCGCTGTATTGTTGGCTTCATTTCACTGCGTGCATTTATTTAGAAACATTCTGACCATTCCGAGGAATGTCTTCTTCTCAAGTCATACTTTTATTGTCCTTACTAAAGATAAAAGGATTCAAGAACTATTATTTTCTTTATTATAACTCTGTTCATTTTTGTATGAAATAGAATAAAATATTAAAAAATAGAACAATCATTACATTAACTTTTAGTAATCATTTTTTTGTGCTGGGAGGGGATTATTATAAATGCTAAATATTTTGAAAAAAATTTTCCAGCCCGTGAGATTTATCACGCTTTAACAAAATTAATTTATTTTATGATGGTCAAAACAGTGAAAACCAATGTACAAAAAAAATACATTATGTGTGCAATCATATATTGAAAAATTAACTGTCGAAATGATGAGAAAAAAATGAACTTTGATTTTAAAAATAATATTCTTGCGAATATAGGACAGATACTGCCTGTTTTATTTATGAGTAATATCAACTAAATTATATTCTGTTAATTCATGATGCGCGCGTATCTCAAAACATCTAATATAAGAGGTTGTAATATGAATGTAAAAATGTCTTTAGTCGTTCAAAATCTAATATTTTATGTGCGGCCCGCGGAGTTAGGAGCCATTTCAAAGTGGCCCTGCAAGATCATTTGGGTTGGCCACCCCTGATCTATAATCAGACAAAATTTGGGATTCCATTAATACCATTCTTGTAGAATTTTGTGTGATCAAATATTTCGGACAAGAGATCTTTCATTCATGTGGGGCAATCCACCTGAATTACAAATGGATCACCGCGAAACTGAAGATTTTCTGAATGAGGTCGATTTTTCGGATTACCGCAAAAATCTTTTGGGATTATCCGATTACATTTATCTAGAATCAGACGGAATTTGGTGTTGGTTTTAGAATCCATCTGCAACCATCCAGGGTGAAAACTGAATAATTTTAGCGATATAGTGCAAAGCGGATTGAATTTCAGAAATAACAATTCAGTTCCCAAGTTTATGTATCGTAAAACTTTTTTTTCGGGTCAGTTAACCTTACGCTAGATATAGAGTGTCATACCTTATATTTTTACCTGTATGAAGATTAAATGTATTCCTGTAATTTCATAGTTATGCGATTTTTTAATTGTTTAAATTCGATGTAAGGTTTAGCGAGTTCTATAGATGGGGTGATCATTTTTCAAATTTATCTGCTCATATATTTTTTTCGTTATCAAAATATTTTTCGATGAAAATTTATCAATTATATTTATTTTATCAATTTGTTTATTTATAAATCAATTTATTTATTTTTCACAAATATATTTGTTTTATCAATTATACTTTCGATGAAAATTTTAAAGGTTTTAGCAGAGAATAAATGATTCCTAACTGCATATCAAAAGTTCTTGCTAATAAAATGTACGGAAATCTCACCTGGTTAATTTCTAGGTCATATCTTTCGACAGTGTTCTGCCGATGGTGTCCGTCGTAACCTCCCATCGCGTAAATCAAATTGTCCAAAGCTGCGACGCTCACGTAGCACCTGCAAAAGAAATTGCGAACATTTTCACGTAACGCACCTTTTCTTTCTTTGTACATAGGTCAGTCTCGAGTTCCGAATTTTAAACATAGAACGAACTGTCGTCAGTGAAGGCAATGCTTAAAGGTTCGTTCGTGCGGTGTTGAAGCGTTGACCCATCACTAGCCTCACCGCGTTCGTCTGAAACCGGTTGAAATCCACCGCTTCGAGTTCGCTTTCAACTCTCAAATGCTTGCCGCTTCATGTGACTTGGATTGAGCCAATAGTAGATCTGCCATCTAGTAGAAGTAACTGGTACTTCACGAGGCGTAAAGCGATTTCTAACGTTTCGGTGTGCACGGACGAAAAATATTTCTTGTCCCTACTGCGTGACGCGTCTCCACCTCACGCTTCGGTGGGAACGAGCCTTTAAGCATACTACGAACTGTCGTCAGTGAAGGTAGTGCCTTTAAGGGAGGACTTTAAAAGCTGACAGACTCCGGATTCGCTAGATGTACGGGGATCCTTCTACCAGATACGCTCACTGACAATACGAAATGCTTCTACACAATGTCCTAATCGCTATCGAATCTGCTTGTTTGACAGTGACTGTAAGGAATTCGCTAACGCATTTGAATCCGAATCCTCCTGTATTACACCACCTGGTGGCCAATGCAAAAAATTAAAATTGAGAAACGGATTCCAAATGAAGTATTTATTGTTTTAACAAATAGAAATCTGTTCGAGTGACTTTTCTATAAGTATCTTTAAGTGTTTAGGGTACAAAACGTTTAATCAATTAGAATTTCTTATTCAATACAAATGACCGAAGCAATTCAATGAGAAAATCTTTATTTTCAATTATATCCAATCTTATTTATATTCCATTGTGTAAAATCTTTTATTTGTTAAGAAATAAGAAACAGCAAATAAGTAATCTTTTTTTATCTAAATTTTCGGGATAAATCGTAAATGTGTGGTAAAAAGAGTCGTAATGAAATCAAAGTAACATCAAAGTATTCCCACTCACTCTAAGCAGGAGGTTAGCATGGATTATCAATTGAAGAATACTTTCATTAATACTTAAATTTACGCGATTAATTGGGTTATGGGATAGGGCGAGAGAATGCCTTGTTAAATTATCATCTATTCAAAACTTTTTGTCTTTTAAACATTATGAGTAATATTTCAGTATTGGGAAAGTCAAAATTCATTAGGACCAACAAGGGTCTAAACATTATCAAAACATTAAAATGTTATTATCATAAACGTAAACATTAAAATGTTATTATCATAAACGTAAACATTAAAATGTTATTAAATATCTAAACATTACTAAAAAAATTGTTTTTCTTTTCTTTGGAAAACAATTTTGATTTATCTTGATAATTGTATGCTCATAATGTTTTGCACATCCAGATTTCTAAATTTTTCTACTTAGAAAGTCATGAAATAATTAATGAATAGCATGCAAACTGTCATAAGGGCTACGCAGAAAACCTATAGTGATGTATGTCGAGAATGCTTTCTATGTAAATTATTATTATTCAATTTTTTATTTAACTGGCCTGTTAATATAATCAATTTTAATTTAAATGACACTTAAAATTCGATTTATTTTGAGAAATCAGTTTGATGTCGGTTATATGACACTCATATTTTTCTCTGTCATATGACATTCATATTTTCCTCTGTCATATGACACTCATTTACTCATATGTTCATTAAACTCAGCAGGGGACTCACCACATGGGAAATAATTTGAAGACTCGCCACATTGGCAATGGAACCTGATTTATTAAATTCCTACTATTAGTTCACACTCTCCCTATATATATATCTTGTACAAATTTTCAATCGTTCATAAAATACTTTTTTTTTTTTATTCCTCCAGTCCAGTTCAAATACATTTTTTTTAAACTTGTTGTGGATGACACTTGATGTTAGTACAGTTTTTTCAAATATAAACTCATGTTTGTGAAAATTACAACACCATGAAGGAATCGTCATAATTGAATGAAATTTAATACAGTTGAGAGGTAGTGGTACAAATAAATGATTAAATGTTCAAAGCAAACAAACAATAACAAGAAATCGGAATCAGTATTTTGTGTAGCCACCACGCGCCGCAATAAGTGCTGCTACACGACGTGGCATGGAGTCAAACAAATTTTGAATGTCTGCCTGAGGAAGAGCATTCCATATTGTTTGTATGCGCACCCAAAAGTTCGTCTGCAGAAGCAACAGGACGAGGATCACGAGCGAGACGCCGACCAACGAAATCCCACATGTTCAATCGGCGACATATCCGGGGAATACGCAGGCCAAGGAAGAAGCTGTACCTGCAAAGAAGGATTGAACAGTCCTAGCGATATGAGGGCCGGCATTGCTTCACGCCATTGGGCCAGCTTCACGAAGGCCGATGATTCTCCCCGTTCAAACTCTGTAAGTTGTTCAAATCTCGCTCTCTTTCGTCGAAGAGGCATAAGTAACGATTGACCTAACGTTTACCACTAGCAGATAGCCACCCATAACCATACACGCCTCGCTACAGCCGTCTATTTATTCAGATCCATCCGCCGTTCAGAGGGCGCTGCTCAGCATACGCATGCGCTACGGATTTGTAATTCTAATCATTTGCATATCATGCGCTAATTTGCATTTCCTGAAAATTTCAGCTCACTCGCGTAAGTCCTTCATGGTGTTTGCAATTTTCACAAACATGAGTTTACATTCATTAAATAAATTGAATTAATTAATTTTAGTTTTTTTCAGATTTAAATTGCATGTATATACTAATAGATGGCGCCAGAGGAAAATTTCAATTTTATTTGTAATGGACTTTTCTGCAATAGAGTGAAAAAAAAAAAGTAAGAATTGACTTAAATTTTTTTTTTTTTTTTATATTACTTGTTTATAATGAAATCATTTTATTTTTCAATCATACGCCAATTGTTTAGACTCATCAGATTGGCAGTTTGGGCGAGAGAATTTCGTTATAACCAGTAATTTAAAATTTTTGGGAAATTTATTCATCTAAAAGGCACTGCAGCTGGTAGTCCTGACCTCTTGGTGTGCATGGGCGCGATGTCCCTCCACTCCTTCGAGATGGCGTTGAAGCAGCGGCAGCTGTTGAAGTAGTCGTTGCCGTCGAAGCCGCCGATCACGTAGATGTCGTAGCCGATCACGGCCAGCTTGTGGTAGGCCCGGGGCCCCGCCGGATCCGTCTCCTTCACCTGCAAGCACAAGGCATCTTAGCACTAAAAATAATCTCTGCTGGGAACATATCAAGTATCTGTACTCCGGGTGCAAAGTTGTGTCGGTTGCTGTCGAATTTATTTTTGATATAATTGACGTGAGAATGACAGGTAAGATGCTTGTCAAGTATGACTCCAAGGTATTTTGCTTCATGTGACCAAGTTACAGGAATGCTAAAAATTGTAATATTGGGAATATTAGGACGTATAGAGAACAGCTTCAGTTTTAGTAACATTGAGTTTGATATAATAGTTAAAGTTGTGTAGGTGCACAAACAGGGTCCTTTTAAGAACAATATAAAGCAAACCTTGAGCCATAAATCGATATCTCTCAGAAATAAAAGGGATTATTATATTCTGAACTTTACATCTTCAAATTCAAAACTTCGCTCTGTGAAATAGTACAGTATTATCTGAAACCTTCCATCCAGAAACTTGGATGTTAACTTCTGATATAGATCCCCAGTCTTAATATTAGAAATACATGTTAAAGGAAAAAGGATTTTACTAGTTTTCTGCCTTGAAAATTATTTGTCATGATCAATCTTCTTATTTTATCAGGATTATCGTGTGCAACCTTAATGAAGAGTTCTACATTTTCTTCACCAAAATGGTTTTGAACATAGAAATGCACATTACTTTATATATATATATATATATTGTTCGTGCCTACGCGCAAGGATACCCCTAGCGGCAAAAAAATGTATGTATGCGCATGCGCCTGCGTGCGCAGAACTCCGAGTCTGTTTAGTGTAGTGCCAGATTGGCAAGGGTGAAACAGCACGGTTGCGAGTGGCTGTGACTGTTAATTAATAAAGTGATTGTTGAGTTTTAAACCTGTGGATTATCATTATTGTGGTGTGTGAGTGTGATTCAACATACAGTCCACTGCTTGAGTGCATCTGTGAGTGCTATTGACGAGAACATATATACACAGTCCAGTCAAATTAATGTGACCACCTGTCAAAAGCCAGAATAACCACCTTTGGCAGAGCGGATAAATCGCTACGTTTCTGCATTACGCCAACGATTGAAATGCTTTCCGATGCCCTAGGGCATCCTTTATTTACACTCCACTGCAATGTGCTGCCACCTGCCTTTTGTGATTGGTTATTTCACATTGACGAAAGTAGGTGGTGGTCACATTAATGTGACTGGATTGTGTATATATATATTTAGAAAGTTATCTCTGTGAAAGTTGCGGCCTGGTGGCTAAGTGGCTGGCGCTCTGGCTTTCGGTATCCAGGCTTCAGGTTCGAATCTTGACGGTGGCATGGTTGGTTCGGAATCCACGTTAAACTGTAGGTCCCGGTCTATTTAGCCTAAAATGTGCACAAGATGACCGTAGGGCGACAAACCAAACCCAACTCTGTGAAAGTTACCTTGATCCACCTATCCGCCTTGGTGTCGTAGGTCTCTATGAGGTTGGTAGGGGAGCCCCACTCCACCCTCCGATGGTGAAGAGGATGCAGTAGGGGATGCGAGGCGTGGCTAAAAACGGAGTCTCCACCACATCCTTCTTTTGGCCAATCATCTCCAGGTCCCAGAGGAAGCGCAGCGTCTCGATCACGATCGGTTTGCAGGATTCGTTGTTCTCCACGTATCTAAGAATTTCAAACGAAAAAGATGAATAAATCAGTCGCATGTAAGAGTCAATAGTTCCGAAATGCAACGCACTTAAGAAAACAAGTAATATATAAAAAAAAAATTTTAGTCAATTCCTACTTTTCTTTCACTCTATTGCAGAAACTCCTTTACAAATATTTTTCATTCATTTTATTTAAGTTTATCTGGCGCCCTCTAATGGTAGATATATGCAATTTAAATCTAAAAAAACTAAAATTAATGAATTAAATTTAATGAACGAATTAATATTTGAAAAAATTGTATTAACATCAGTGTCATCCACCACAAGTTAAAAAAAATGTATTTGAACTTGAGTGGATGAATTAAAAGTATTTTATGAACGATTGAAAATTTGAACAAGATATATATATAGGGAGAGTGTGAGCTCATAAAAAAGGAATTGAATGAATAAATGACAGTTAATTTACTCGTAGATATTCAGCATTATTGAGGTTGTAGTGCAGGGAGCTCTACGTGTCCCTACAATGTTCAAAGTGTCCATAGTAAAGTTGTCCAAATACTAGCGAGGTTGATAAAGGACGAAATAAGTTAATAGATATTTGAAAAAAATGCTTTTAACAGAAAAAATAAAGGACCGGGTAACAAAATGACATAGGCACGTTTTTTATTGAGAAAGTCTTATTGGAAACTGAACAAATGATGCCAAATAGAAAGTTGCCGTGCCATCTCTGAAACTGTGTTCAATAAATCAGTTATCCATAAAGACCTTTGACGATGATGAGCGCGATAAATCAGCAAACACTCGAACCTTTTGGATGAGGATGTTCTTTCCAAAAATGTGGTGGCAATACAAGCCCAAATTGGATTATGAAGTAAAAACAACCATCTCTTTGTAGTGAATTTAACCCAAATTGGATTATGAAGTAAAAACAACCATCTCTTTGTAGTGAATTTAAATACAAAATACATAAACAATTATTCAAGATCCAAAGTGCGTATCTAAGAATCTACAGTTGAATAACATGAAGCTACATACATCTGTGGGAAAAGAACAATCTCTGAAGAAAGAGATAAAAAAAAAAAGAAAACGTGCAAAAACAAGATAAAAAACACCTGATGGAAATCAGCGAAAATCCATAAAAACAGCAATTGCAATATGCTGATGATGGCTCTATCAAAGAATGCGTAACCTCAGAATAGCATTTTTTTTTATTTATGAGATCAACTAAAAATTGATTTGTAAAGCAAGATTTGGGTAACGCGTTTTCTCTTTCATAAATAACCTAGACGATTATTAAAACCAACAAAAATAACAAAATATTTAACTTATCAAAATTCATTTTTGGGGCTTTAAACACAAGCCAAAATTGTCCTTCAAAGGTTGATGTGTTCTTTTGGAGCTATTTAGCCCCTGGGGGCTTCATCTCCGATAGGACAGTGTAAATACAGTTGAAACAATGAATATTGCCCAGAATAAATTTATAAATATAATAAAAAATTTTTTTTACTGTCAATCATAAACAAATAAAAAATAGAAATTAAACTAAAATTTTGCGCGGACGTTTTAACTAATTATTGGGAAAGTACGACTCCATCTCCTGGATTTCATAATTAACAAGCGTGTCAAGAAAATTTAACAGAGATGAGTTTAAGAAAATCTTTTAAGGAAGGAATGCTAATAGCTTAATAGATATCAGAATTGCGCATTAGCAGATAGAATTAGGCGGATAGTGATATTCTGTAACGTTTCAAGTGTTTTTAAATTAGACTTAGCTGCATAGGACCAGACCGGGCAGGCGTATTTGAGAATTGGGCGAAGCATAGCCGTATAAAGAAGAATTTTGTCATCTCTGGTCGTGGTAGAATTTCTATTTATAAGTGGGTAGAGTTTCCTGAAGGCAAATACGAAATTTAATTTTGGTGTGCAGAAAATGTTGTTTCCAAGTTAAATGCTGATCCAGTATAACTCCCAAATATTTAGTTTGACTATTCCAAGGGATAATAGTATTATTGATCTAAATCACGGGTTTTTTACGTTTATATCCAATAGAATTGTCCTTTAATTGCCTTCCACTGTATTTATATCAATACATGTGGCGACCCTCCCAGAAAAGACAGCGCCAATGTTACAATTTACTCGCCAAAGGCGCTAAGTGTGCTTAAGGCGCTTTACGTGTTTCGTAGGAAGGCCTCACTTGTGCATCTTGACCTTCTCCATGAAGTACTGGGTGTCCATGAGGCCCAGCCGGATGCATCGCATGATCGCCTCCACGTGCCTCTTCCTCTCTGCGGGCCTGTGTTCGATCCACCGCAGTCCGGCCTCCACACCAGCTCCTCGTTCCGGACGTTGATGCGGTCGTGGTTGAGCAGCCCCACCACCGAGTCCAGGGACATGTCCAGGAACTCCTCGCTCTGCGTCACCACCTCAGAGAAGTGGCTCAGCAGGTACCTGCAGAAGTAATCCGAAGTTAATCACGTGGATTTGGTTTGTCGCTCTACGGTCATCTTGTGCACACTTTAGGCTAAACAGACCGGCACCTACAGTTTAAAGTGGATTCCGAACCACTCACACACATCCATGCCACCGCCAAGATTCGAACCTGCCGCCTGGGATACCAAAAGCCAGAGCGTTAGCCACTTGGCCACCAGACCGCCCTAATCACGTGGAGAACACGATGTCCTTAGTTTGAGAATATTTCACTCCAATTTGATAAAATGGAGTAATAGACAATAAAATACTTCTACTTCTCACAATCACTAATTCATTCAGACGGAGAAATAATATGCTGCTGTTGTTGTTATCGTGCCCATGGATTTAAAATATTATTAATAAAGTCAGATCAACTCAAAAGTCTTCACGATAGCGGCTTCTAGCAACGACGCCGCTTCACTATACAGGACTTATCTTAAGCTGGCCTCGATTGGCCCCCTACTCTGTTGCAAAACATGGGGAGTGAGTGCTAGAATGTGCTTAGGTGTTAGGAAAGAGTTGGGAAATTTCTGCAGGGGATGGTGTTGTCTGGGAGAATCTCCATCCCTCTGTAATGATTAGTTCTGAGTCTGCTGATAACTGATGTCAACTTCCTAGGGCTGTTGAAGTCCGTGATGAGCGGCTTCTTAAAGCTATGAGGAAAGAGTCGGCTTTTGGCAACTGCGTTAGCATCTGCAAGTGTGATGTTAGTCCTGGGTTGGTCATTATCCTTGCCTTCTTTGGCTAAAGAGTCAGCGCATTCGTTGCCCTCAATGTTGAAATGTGCAGGAACTCATTGAAGATGACATGATTTGCCTCTACAGTGTATGGTGTAAATAATTTTTTAGGCCAACTGCTTTGACCTCAGGTCATTCGCATGCCGCAGAACGGAAGATTCACCATCAGCTAGGGAGTGTTATCATGAGGTTATCATCAGGGGTTGTTTACACTGCACCCACATTTATACCACCATAATTTGGAATGAAGGGACTTTGGGGTGTTGCTTCACCTACTACTCCACTTCGAGCTGCAGTGAAAGACACTCGGGTCAACAGATGTGTCCATCTCTAGAGTAGAAATAAACGCACCAACTTTAGCTCCTCTTGGCTGGTTTCGAACTCTGTTTCCCAAGTACGGAAATACAAGTACTATCCCTGAGGCTGCTGCAACACTCACTAATAAATAATCAAATGGATTATCACTTTAGGAGAGTCACACAACAATACATATTATAAGTCTGTAAATTTGTCAAAGAATTTAGATCAAATTTACTCCGACTACAACCAAATGAAAATAATTTGTGACTTCTCACGTTTCAGTTGTAAATATTCACTAGTTTCTCCCTAGAAATAAAGAAAAGTGAAATTAAGTGAATCCTTTAACTAATTTTAATATCAGCATTAAGTTTCTGCAACTTTATTTTGAATTACATAATAACAAAACAATAGACAGCCAAACCTCGTTATAAGGTCTTTCTAATATTAAATCATGCATCTTTTAATGCCAAGTTTCTACCGGCAACTGATTCGTTTTACAACTTGTGAGGTGCCTGTATAGAAGGAGTCCTAAAATAATTTTCTTTGAACTGAACATTATAGAAAAGGACACTTTCCACCCTTAACTTGTAACTTTCAGCTTTTATGTCCAGGTATCATATTTTCTTTACATCATTTCTTGTTATTCTTTAAATCGTTTCTTAAAATTATTCTTGTTTTCCAGTACTTTTTTGTTCGACTAACAATATTTATTTCCTTCCATTTGTTTTGTTCTTCAGATATATTTGAATTGACTAACAAAGTCAGTATTCCCCCTTGTGTTTGCTGCGCGTGGTGACACGTGTCCCAAGTAAAAAAGAGATATTGGGGATTCAGTTCAATTGAAGTTGCGATTCTCGTGTGACACATCTCTTTGGACTCCGCTTTTGGTAGACGGGCGGCATATCTGGCAATCAGCAGGAATTCGGGTGTGGCAATCGACTGGCAGTTATAAGCCCCTCGTGTCTGGAATCGCTTCAGATTCAAGCGATCAAGATGTCAAGCCATATAGGTCTTGATTAGCACTAAGACAGGAATCTGTTTTCCCTTGTGGGAATCCATCATGGGCGGTGCGATCTGAGATCCTAATATCTCCCTCCCCAATTTAGGGATTCTTTCTCTAAAAAAATTGTATCAGGGCGAATGCCATACTTCGTCATTTCCAGCCTCTATTGACCATTCTTCTACATCTCGAACGAGTTGGCTGAAGGATTCACGTCTTTTCTAGATTCTTGATTGTGAGTTCTGTCCAGGGCGATTTTTCAAAAATATTCCTCTTTCAAATCCAAAATGTCTTGCATGTTATTGATGGAGTCTTGGAATCAGTGAAACGATATCAGGGTATTGGATTTTAAGGCTCGTTCCCACCGAGGCGTGAGGCGTTGATGCGTTGACCAATCACTAGCCTCACGGCGTTCGCCTGAAAACGGTTTGAAATCCACATCTTTCAGTTTACCAACTTTCGACTCAAGCGGAACTTCACTAGGCGTAATGCGATTTCTGACGTTTCGCTGTGAAGGGGTCGAAAAAATTTTCTTCCCTGCCGCATGACGCTTCGCCGCCTCACGCCTCGGTGGGAACGAGCCTTTAGTTAGTAGATACTTGAACAATTAGAGGGTGGAAGCACATTGTGCTGAGTGAAGATTAAGGATAGGCATGCCATAGGGGGATGTCCTTATATCGAGATTTGGCTGACCATGAGGACGGCTGTCATGACTTTGCGTGCCAGATAAAAAATACACCTCACAAAAGAACACTGGACCTCTGCGCTGCCTGCTCCAGGTCGAAGACGAAGAAGCACCTGGCGAACTCCTCGAAGCCGATGCAGTTCTCGGCGTCCATCTTGCGCAGCAGGAACTGCGTGCACTCCCCAGCATGCCCAGCACGTTGAATTGGTCGGCGGCGGGCAGCAGGTGAACCACGTTGTCCTCCGTGACCGCGGTGACGCCGCTGTACGCGTAGTGGACGATGAGCTGCAGCATGGCGGAGGTGACGCCCGGGATGAGCACCTTGGGGCGGCCCCTGCCGGACGACACCCTGGAGGTGAAGAGGGCGCGGAAGTAAGGGCTGCACACGGCCATGATGGACCTGCAGAGACGGTCATCAAAGTAAAAAAATAAGTAATATAAAAACAGTATATAAGTCCTTTACAAATAAAGTTGAAATTTTGCATTTACATCTGGCGCCATCTATTATTAGATACATGAAACTTAAATGTAAAAAAAACCCTAAAATTAATTAATTAAATTTAATGAATGAATGAATATTTGAAAAATCTGTATTAACATCCAGTGTCAACCACTACAAGTTAAAAAAAATGTATTTGAACTCGAGTGGATGAATAAAGAGTATTTTATGAACGATTGAAAATTTGAACAAGATATATATATATATATATAGGGAGAGTGTGAGGTAATAGAAGGAATTGAAAAAAAAAAGGGGAATGTTATTGCATTTTTACATAAAGATGATGGTTTTCAACTAGGGTTAAGCGGATAAATACATTAACAGATACGTGGCAAGTTTTGAAGCTCTGAAGGAAAATCAATATGTTGACCAGATAAGTATTATTTCCATGTTGTCCTTTTATTCTGCCAAACTTTTCTCGACACGTCCACAGTAATTAAGAGATTTCTAATTCATCCCATGCCTAAAGGGCTGTTTTCATCCTGCCCTTTGTTGAGCTCTAGTATAACTTTGCTGAAAAACAGCGCTGTTGCAATGTGGAATGCTCCATCAGGTGAGCCATCGAGTCTGAAATTCGCTGCGATTTGAGATAACCAAACACGATTCAAGTCGCAATTTTCGTGAAAAAAAAATTTTTTTTTTATTGTTTTATTTTAAAAAATAAGCCTTCGAAAACAATTTTGAGTTTATTCCTAGAGTCATTAGAAGTCGAGGTGCAGCCGTTTTATGAAGAACTATTAGGATGCTGCATTCAAAGCTTTCAACTTGAATGTCTGAAAAACTATGGTTTGCTACACCCCATACGATAAGTTACAACTGCCTTAATCAATTTTAGGATCTAATGAACTCCATGTTGTAAATGATGTTATGTATGTATGCATGCATTGGACTGAAAGCTTTTTAAAGTCAAAGAGAGGCGAGTTATTGGCATACTTTAGTATCATGCATGCACAAAAGATTTCTGTCTACATATATGTAGGTCAGTATAGTAGGTTTTACATATTCTTTTAGTTAAAAAGTAAAAAAATAAATTTTTGCCAAATTTTAATAAAAAACATCAATTTATCTATTTTAATGTTGATGTTCGTCAATATTTTGTATCTTAACTTAACAATGGCATCAAAAAAAATTTCCATAAAATGTTATTTAATAATTTTGACTCTGAACGTGGTTTGTTACCTTAAAGAGGTGGTACATTCTTTTTTGTTTTTTTAATCATCAGCAATCATCCAGAGTTGCGTAATGTCTCCAAAGAGTTAAAGTAGGTTTTTAAATAGCGTATAATGTGTTGTCTCCTGCTAGCGACTAGTTGAGTCAGGTGGACGGAAATCTTTCTATTTACAGTAATTTATTTACAATACTTTACGTACAAGGGAACCCTGTGACACTTCTACTACAGCAATTCTATTTAATAGTTAAAAACCCTGAACATCACATACGGTCCCTGACCTCCCTTAGACGCTCCTGGCCTTCTCTCTCGTCGCCTCACCGCATTTGATACTTACCGGTTCATACAGTTATGGTCCCAGTTACTGGTCATAGTCGCGTCCCTCTAATTATAGTTAAACTTTACAGATGATAAGCGAATACGAATAAAACGAGCGCAAAAAAAAAAAAAAAAAAAAAAGGCGAGGCTTACACAGCTTAACAACAAGCTTACTATAAATAAATTATAGTTTAAAAAAAATTAAAAAACACTCTTTTAGAGTTAATCAAACTAAAAAGTAAAAAATAATTGTTAACATAAGAACAAAATGACTGTTCTAAAAGCAAGGGGTGCTTTGTATGACATTTTAAAACTAACTCTGCATTTCGGAATGAAACTAGTGAAAAATTATAACGATTGATATCGAGCACCCCCACACACACTTTTAGAACAGTGACATTCATTTTCTCGTCAGTCATTTTATTCTTATGTTAACAATTATTTTTTACTTTTTAGTGTGATTAACTCTAAAAGAGTGTTTTTTAGTGTTTTAAAACTATAATATTTATGAGGTCCCGGTACGGAGGACTGAAACTATAGTTCTTACAATAATTAAATTGTAAGTAAAACAAAGCTAAATGCGAATATATCGAGCCAGCCAGGATCCGTAGTCATGCGCGTTGTGCCACTGTCCACGTAGGTTTGAATGTCTTAGGTACTTTCATTCTACGTGGGTTAAATTGCTCTTCATAAGTTAAGATAGAATCACTAATCCTGGCGATCCTAATCATGGCGAGATAATAAACTTATCAAAATATTGTAGTGTCCTTGATAAGTCTACAAGGCTTAAATTAAATCTGATCGCTTAAAGTAGGGCAAAATCGAGCCCAACGAGTCTGTTACAAACAAACATACAGGTGAAACTAATAAAGGCGTATAAAAAAGGGCCTACTTGTGAACGGCGAAAGCCCCGCCGTCTTCCGTCTGCAGGACGACGTCGCAGAACTTCTTGGCCTCCTTCAGTTCCGTCCACACCACCTGGCACTCGGACTTCATTTTGGCCAGGCTCTCCTCGCTCGAACTCAGCACCATAGTCGCATCCATCGCCAGGACTCAGAAATCGATTCTGCTCTCTCTCCTTATCATTGCGTTCTCTTGATTGAAAAAACAAGTAATATATAAAAAAAAAAATCTTTTTAAGTCAATTCCTATTTAGGTCAACAAAGAAAAATTTTATTTCAGTTACTTTTTATTAAATAATTACAATTAATATAAATATGCATATACATATGACAGAATCACACTATTAAATGGCAAAATAGAAAGCGAATTTCCTTGCAAATTTCCATTTTCCTTTCTATATAGGGTGTGGGACTATTATTTTTGTTTGTTACTATTTTTTTTTAGTTGCTTTTTTTTTTTGTTTAGTTTCTAATTTATGAAGCTGATGGTGGTCTATGATTTCTTATTCTATCCATCTCTTGTAATGCCTTATTATTGCAAGGAATCTTTCCAGTGAGTTTCAAGCAGTCCAGTTCTTCAATTAATTAATTAAATTTAATGAATGAATCAATATTTGAATAAACTGTATCAACATCCAGTGTCATCCACTAAAAGTTAAAAAAAAATGTATTTGAACTTGAGTGGATGAATAAAAAGTATCTTATGAACGATTGAAAATTTGAACAAGATATATATATAAAGGGAAAGTGTGAACTAATAGTAGGAATTGAAAAAAAAAAGAATGAGGACGTTTCAAATAATTATCCTAAAAAAGAGAACTATGGCCTAACTAACCTATGGCTTAGGATAAGTTAGTATGTGCAGATGAAAAGTTTGCTAATGACTGTTCAAGTCAGTGAACGTTGCAAAAGATCTGATAAAATCCGATAGAAAAAAATCTGATTTTAATTCCACTTTAAAGTTGTTGCCGAGTGGAAATAATTTCTAGAGTAATGCACACCACGACACTTTTCATTTGAGCTTCTGTGTAAGCCTGATGCACTAAAAACAATTGTTTAAATAAAAACGACATAAATGGTAAGCGAAGCTCCTTCGTTAAGAAAAAAACAGTCGTCTGAAAAGCGTTCATGAAAAGATGATTTTAAATTCAATCCAAAAACAGCGAAAAAGAAAGATGTATTCAAAAGAATTTTAGAAAGTTCGGTATAGTAATGGCAAAATAGATAAATGCTAGTCTATTCTTAAATTGATATTTTAAATAAATGCATGCTAAAAATTACAAGGTTATATTAAAATGCAATTAACAAAATTCTGAATATATAGCAACATATGGACATTGTATAAGAAAAATTTGTAAGTAATGATAGAGCAAACAAGAGCATTTTTTCATGTCTAAATGAGGACTTGCAAATTGCTTGCATAGCCCAATGGGGTGCTTGTTCCTGCTGGTGGCAGTAACTGCTAGGACATGCAGCAACCATTATGTATTATGAAACTATCCCAATGATCCCCCATAAAATAACAGTATTGCAGTTTAGGACAATGAAAATATAGATTTACACAAAAGTTAATGAAATGAAAGATGTTGTACTGCACTTCCCACTTTTAACCTCAGATCATGGCCTCACTGGAACAACAGTTGTATAACAGTTTCAACGCTACTCAACGTATCATGGGAGGCTTACTGTACTGCAAACCACATTGTGACCAGGGCCGGATTTAGATGAAAAGAGGCCATAGGCCATTTCACTAATGAGGCCTTTCACCTCTCATTTTTAAGTTTGTAAATTACATAAGAGATAATAAAATACATCATTACTGTGATATATATCAATATGTTAAATGAAACATGTTGTGATGGCTACTAATCTTTATAAAACATGTGGCACAGATAATAAATAAAGGCTAAATCTTTATATATAATACAAATAATATATCTTTATATATAATACAAATGATATAATCTTTTATATTATATATCTTTAAAAAAAAAAATGTAGCAAAAGGATAATATGAGGCCCCTCTTGATCTTGAGGCCCTAGGCTGGAGCTTAGTTAGCCTATAGGGAAATCCGGCCCTGATTGTGACTATATATTTTGAAAAGGGTTCGAATCCTCCTCATCTAGCTTAGCTGAAGGACATTCTGTCCTGCAGATTTATCGCGCTCATCCCCACCATAAACACAGGATCTTTTGGTTCGGCTTTTACTTATTGTATTTTGAACAGAGTTTTCACATTTCTGAAAACATGCAATAAAAAGTGAATAACTGTTTCTTTTTCCTCATCCAAATTCGGAGATACCCTAAAGCATTCCTGTAGATCCCTACACCAAAGAACACTGCTTTTGAACAATGTTGGCAGTTTTGAGAAAAAAAAATATAAAAATGGAAAGAAGCATATTTTGTAATGTGTGATATTGCATCTATCCTATCCACACTTTCACAAAAATATGAATGTTAAAAAATTAATAATATACTTAAGACTTTTTATTAAACGATATATATATCAAAGGAAATTTACCTTTTTTTTTTTTTTAAATATTCTTGAGGAATTTGAGACAGAAGTAGCGTGAGATACTTTACTTCGCTAAAAGTAACTATCACACCTTCAAGAGAGAAACTTGACATTAATGACATAAAATACATTTAAAAAAATAATAAATAATGTCGGCAACGCTAAGAAAATCGAATCATTCAATATTTATTAGCTACAGTAAAATATTTTGGAAGTATTGTTCTTATTTACTGTATTACTTGTTTGTTGTTGTTTCTTATCCCACTTGGCTGGCCAAGCTCACGAGCCCATACGTACTCATGATTGAAGGGAAGGAAGCAGCTTCTGTGGGGTTGCGATGGAGCACCCGTAGGTAGAAGTCTGACTTTTTGCTCCGTGACGCTCTTACAGTCATAGGAGACCGGGATCTACTCTTAAAGTGGATTCGAACCACTACAAACATCCAAGGGCACCGCCGGATTCGAACCCGATACCTGTGGTATCGAGAGTCAGAGTGCTAGCCACTCGGCCATCAGGCCCCCGAATAGCATCAACCGAAATACTACGAAGCCTTATTGTAACCTATCTAAAATTACAGATGTTAGCTTTCTGCAAATTAATATGAACATTCAGTGACTTTTGCTAGTTGACCTTTCAAAGAACTTTTTGAGGTTAACTTAATACTGCAGGTTAACTTTACGTGAAGGAAGACCTAGAAACTATAGTTAAAATTTTAAATAAAATCATTTTCTTTAGTTAAAATTGATAAAATGATGAATCTTTATAAAATAAAGAGATATTAAAAGTATGTATACATAAATAATTATCTACAGTTTATTAATTTCTTATTAACTTTCAAACTAAAATACGAGTTTTAGTAATATTTGTACCCTTTAAATAATGAATGAATCAATTTTATATATTTTTTAAGAAATATGTCTCTGCTATCTACAAAACATGAAAATTGTCATGAAAAACTTGTTTATTTTGTTATAAGATCACTCAATGTTTAATCTTAGAGTCATGTTATATCTACCACAAATAAAAAAAAAAAATGATAAAACTTTTTTAAAACAAAACCCATTTCTTATATAAATATTTTTTTAATACATCCCCTGAACTTATTTGTTTTTATTTATTTGAATAAAACTCCTTTCGATATTCATAAAGACAACATTACCTTAACGCAAGCATTTTTATAAATATTAACGCATATATAAACGTAAATGATAGTTTTCTTGAGACATTAATATCTCTATAATCTTTCATTAGATAGCGTATAATCTGAACTAAAGACACACAAAAAAAGAATAATTTGATAAAAATAAATAAATAAAGTTACCTATTGATAAATTCAAAATGAAATTTTGTGGTTTCAAAATATTGTGCCGAAGAAGTTTGAAAAATGAACCTAATTTTTAAGATGTATGCTGTATTGTAGCCATCCGGTTTGTAGCCAGTTTCAATGAAAATAAAAGCAATAGTCATTTTGAAATTACATCTCACGAGCTTCGTGTTAAATTAAAACTTTTTTTGCAGAAAATTTGTTTAACTTGAATACTGTCCCACAAACATTGACATGCATCCATCTTTTTGATGTCATTAGAATTCTTTCCAACTGTTTCAGTAGTAAAATTGAAATTTTTGTAATTCCTAACTTAGAATTAAAATCTTCAGCCGTTTGAAAAGTGCCATCTTGAAAATAATTTGTATGCCATTTTTACTTCTGTCTTTTATTCGGTTTATTTCAAGAATTCTTTTTTATTTCTTCGTATCTTAGTCGCTCAGCGTTAAATCAGATTGCTTTATTTTCCGCACAGTAATTCTCAGGATGGCTGGCTTACAGCTCAGTGGTAAAGTAAACTGGTGAGTACAGATTCGATTCCGTTGCACTGCAGTCACAGCTTTCAGAAACTATATCGAGATAGTGGCAGCGTCTTGCATGAAAAAACAGGTTGCTTGGTGGAGCTTCTTCCATTACGATACGCAAATACGACACAGTAACCCTTGAAAGCTGTCAGAGAAAACGCTGTTATTTCATTCACTATCTATCGATATGGTGAAGAAACATAACATAAACAAAACACGAGATCGAATGAGCGTATTGAAAAATAAAGTGTTATTATATCACTCGTTAATTACTTATTTGTTGTTACTTTTATAAAGGTTGATACCCTTTGCAGTACATCGTTTTTCATCTTTTAAAGTCCCGTTCACATTTAAACATGCGCCCAATTGTTGCTGGCGTTGCAGTTTGAGCTCGAGAAGCAACTCCATTACACACATTCTCCGATTGTAGTGAGGTAAAAAAAAAAAAAGTCACATTAAAAGTCATCCACTCGTCTGTCAAAATTCGGTTTTTGGTGCTTGATCAAAAACTGAACCTTTCTAGAGAGGCCATAGAGAACGCTTTCATGCGCGCGACATTTATCTGAATCAAACCGATTTGAAGAGCGTCCACAAAACTCATGCATTCAAGTCCAGATGCGGCTTAAGGGAACTATTACCTTCCGGAAGGATTTTCAAGGATGTGAACCAATTATTCCGTTTTGTTTCAAGCATTGTGTTCTTATAGAATGAAAAATCTGCCTTCAGCCGACCGGATTACCCAGCTGTAAGAGCGTCATCATTTTTTCCGCCATGTACCAATCAATGTAGGTACAGTTCTGTATCAAATACAAACGGTGAACGAAACTGAAAACAAACACACAGCGAACGGATGCCATTAAAAAATAACATAATTCTATAAGCTAATTTTTAAATGTCAGCATTTGCAAACCAAGGACTGATTATTTATGAAAATTAACAGACATATATATACCAACCAACCAAACAGATTATTGATCCGTAACTAAGTATGAAGCAATTATTGTACTTCTCGTCATCGAGGAATCAAACCCAAAGCCTTTGCTGCTAGTTAGCACACAGTACCACATGACTAAGTTTAGAGCATATTCAGCAATTTTACTATTTGCAATTCACTAATATACCTAAAGAAACAGTTAATTAGTAAATATATAACTTCTTTATGTGGAAAAACTAGTCATTAAATTTCATGCAGTACGAAAAACATAATCTTTTATGTTCTTGTCTTATATCTTGAATTTTAAGTACATAGATGTCTTAGCATATAAAAATACTTTGATATAAAGTTGCTGTGAAAAGAATAATATCTACTCTTCAGAAATAAAATTTTATCATTGAGAATTTCAACTAAAATGTACATTTCTATCGAAATTTATCACAATTAATAAATCTAAATCCATTTAATTTCTATTCTAATGAACAATTAAAATTGAAACCAAGGAACTATTGCTGCATTAAAATAATTATTTTAAGTTGTATATATAGGTGATTATATAAAAAAATTATCGCTATATGAGTCCTAGCTCTCAAAATGCCTTAAACCAAAATTCAGAAACTGATCGAAATTTTGGTTTAAGGCATTTTGAGATATGCGCTCAAGAATCATTTGAAAAACAACAATTAAACTCTAATAGTTACGATTACAGTAACGCAATTCCGAAAAATTCAAATGGCAACACCTACTTTTTTATTGGAATGTGAAATTCTAGTGAAAAATCATAAATAGCATTGGAACGGTACCTGTAGCACGAAAATCGCCGGAGCTAGACAGACTAAGAATAAAAGTGAAAACAATCTATAATTACAGAGAAGCAACAGAAAGCGAAACATTTTAATGTGTTAACATATAATCTGGCGCTCGGTACCACAGGTTTCGAGTTCGAGTCCCGGCAGTGCCATGGATGTTTGTAGTGGTTCGGAATCCAATTTAAACTGTAGGTCCCTGTCTGTTTAGCCTAAAGTGTGCACAAGATGACCGTAGAGCGACAAACCAAACCTCACGATGGTGTATATCACTGAAGCATGTGCCATGGCAAGAGCAATCTGTTCAACCTGACATCTTTCAAATCAGATGCAGTTTGGGGATTAAATGCATACACTTTAGATTTCAACAGAGCTAGAAATCCATTGGAGTGTGATAGGGTTAATCTTCAAGGAAACGCGACTTGGCGAGAGATTATCACCAAACTATTGTGTTAAGAAGCGTTTGACTTCACAAATCAGGGAGTGCCATCTTGGATTCACGCGGCGTCAGATACAGCATTGTGCTGTAGGGATATCTGAAATCTAAAATGTATGCATTTAATCCGCAAACCGCATCTGATTTGAAAGATGCCATCAGACGTCAGGTTCAACAAGATTCTTCCAAGAGGAATCTTGCCATGGTACGCACGTACCTCAGTGCTATACATCCATATACATTGAAATGTCTTGCTTTTTTGTTGCCTGTCTTTCTTTTTTGATTTTTTTTTAGTCTGCCTAGGGCTAAAAGATAAATTTTCAAATTTATCTAAAAATAGATTTTCATGCTACAGGTAACAACGCTATTCCGTTTTTCACTACGGAAATCTCATTCCAATAAATAATAATAACAGTAGATGCTGCCATTTGAAATTTTCGAAATCGTGTCACTGTAACAATAACTGTTAGAGTTTAACTGTTGTTTTCCATATGATTCTCGAGCACATATAAAGATTTATTTTTTTTTTATATAATTAGGAAAAAAAATCTTTGTTAATATTCAGCTTATTACATCTTTTCTTTTTAGAATAATATAATTAACAATTTTTGTATTATTTTTTAAAACTTTTATATATTTAAATAATAATAATAATTTTAAAATAATATGGACTTCTACTTGTATCCTTTTACATAATAAAACGCTTCCATGCATAAAGATGTGATTTTAAAGTTCTGGTGAATGATGGGTTGCTATTATATAGAAATTATTTTTACTCCCAATAAGTTTTAAAGTGACATTAAGATTTTTTTAAAATTTAATCTTTGATGATTCGACGTGTCTTGATATTCAGTAAATGAACTCAATAGAATCTTGATTAGTATGTGTGCACATGCTAATCAAGTCCTACTTCATGTTCATGTAAACTACAGGTCGCAATCCCCCGATTCTTAGATGTGCATGATTAAGAAATTTCTTAGAATTAACTTGGTGAATTGACTTGAACTCTTCAATTGTCTAACGGGCTTACGGAGGAGGAAATAGTGAGGTCGACAAAAATCTAATCAACAAAGATGTCTATATTCATTTGCATTTAATTAGACTTTAGAGCTCTAGTATTATGAAACAAATGACTAAAAGAAAATATCATATGACTCGGAGATTTAACTCCCGTAGTTCTATTTACAGTCACTCAAAAAGTATGGGGACACAATAGAAGTTCATAAGATTTTATTATAATACTATATATAACTTAAATGTACAACTGAAAAAAAAAAAAAAAAAAAAAGTATATCCTATTTTGATAAATGCAAATATCAGTAATTCAAACAAAATTCATACATTAATGCAATTATGATTACAATTTCAAGTAAAAGAACAGTCAGAAAATCTGCTGAAAAAAATATTGGGACACATTCCAATAAATTAAGAAAAAAATATAAACTCGATGGTTAATATTTTAGAAATTGAATTGGTTTTAGAAATTGTGTATCCATTGTTTTTTAACAGCAAATATTTACACACGTTTAATGAGATTAAGGTCTGGACTTTGGACAGTCGCCTTAATCACACCAGGACAGTAGTTGAGGACCCATAACTTGCAAATACCATCAATCAAGTCCAAGTTCCCCACACCAGATCTTGCTATGCAACTCCAGACTAATTGTGTTGCATGACAACTCTCCATATTTTAGAGTAGGACGTAAATTTTTGATATGCATGCTGTATTTGGTGTGCACCAAACTTTTCGCTAGCCATCTGATCTGAAAATGTTATCTTTGCTTTCATACACAAAAATTACATTTTCTCAAAATTCTGTTGGCTGCTTTACGTACATTTTAGCATATGGTAGTTAGCTTTTCGATTTGCTTTGCTGCTGTAGGGCTTTCTCCAAGTTACTCTGCCATGATACTTATGCTTTCCTAAAACATTTTTGATAGTTTCAGGATTTACAGATTTTCGGAGCCTACTTTTACATTTCAGAGTCAATTTTACTGCGCTAGTTCTTGAGTTAATATGAACTTGTCTCACAATCCCCCTCTCTTTACTTTCACTAAATGTATTTGGACGCATTGATTTGTGCTTGTTTTCAACACTATTTGTTTTTATTTTTTGAACCATCAAATAATATTAAACCAGTAGACTGATTGAGCTTCAAGATTTGTCTTATACAATTAATTGATTTTCTATTTTTACAATGACTTATTAACAGATTTCGCACATCAACAGTTCATACTTTGTTTCTCACCATTGCGCCATACATAACTTTTTTTCGTTGATACTTTATGTCTAAAATTGTAGAATAAAAAAGTTTTTAAAAATTAAATTTTATATATTTCTCATTTCAAAATTGTCCCAATATTTTTTGACAATTGTTAGCATTTAAATTAGATTTAAAAGGTCTGTAAAATTCTAATTTTAAAATAGTAAAAAAAAAAAAAAAAAAATTCTTACACATTTTACATCAAATGTTAAACCATTTCTTGGTTAATTTTGTTTTAATATGATTAATATTTCAATAAATAACTTTACATGTTATGTATGCCAAGTATTCCAATACTTTTTTTGAGTGACTGCAAATAAAATTTATCTAATTTCCCAATTAGGATATATTAACAAAAATTAATATTACTGGAAATTTAATTTCATAGTTTTTAAAATAAAAAACTACAAAAAATTGAAGTAATTTAGCAAAATAATTAATTAATCCTAAAACAAATTAATAATCCCTTTAACTTGAGAAGAAAGAATGGCAAGGAGTAGGAAGATTCATATTTGGGCATTATAGGTAGAAAACTGCATATGTTATTATTTCATTTTCGGGGAAAATCCAGGCATTGCATATTTCTTTCTTTGGAGAAATTAGAGAAAGATCAATTGGGTCTTTTTAAAAAATTTGGGAATCTAGAATCATATGTAAAGAATGCTTTAATGAATTCATTTCAGATTCCAGGAATTTTATTGTAGAAAATTTTACTTTGATGTTGAATGTGTTCTAGAATTAGCTCAAATTTAAGTTCTTTGTGTAAGAAATTTTTAATGAAACAGAAAGGAGCATTACTAATTTTGAGAGTGTAATATAAAAAAATATTATAAATTTCTGTTCCTTTAAAGAAAATAATAAATTTATATTAAATCATTGTAAAAAAATATATTACTCAGGAATGATTTTTAAATGCACTTTTTTTACTTTACTTAATTTATGAAGCATTATATATATAATAATATGAACAGAATCAACCGAGATGGTTCTTATCTTTAACTTAACTCAAGCTTTAATCAATATTAGAATACAAATATACAAAAAGGCTTAGCTTTCTCATTCAGAAATTATAAATATTCTGATTTATATTCTCAAATATTCTAGTCGTTGCCAAATTGTCTGTTATAAATTGCTTGTCGTTGCAGTCTTATATACTACATTCACCCTACCATAATGTTAATTTACAATAGTTTGATAGATAAGCAGGTTTATGTTTTGTCTACCAGGTTTCAATCCACAAAGATGTGGTTCATTTTTTGCTGAGACTTATGAACTCCTTCAGATAGCAAATGATCAACATCTCGACAGGGCGAAGTATATTCTTCAAAATTTAAATGATCAAACTCTGCAATTTCCCGATTAACAGGTTGCTCAGCCTCATTATCACTCTTCCTACAAGTAGGTTCGTCAGTTTCCTCTCCCTCTCGGTAACCAAGTGTCATGCAGACAAACAAGATTCACATCCATCGGGAAACTTGACACAAGCATATTCCGTATCAGCTTCCAGATGCTAACTTAATGTATAAGGAGTTATTATACTATTATTAATTAGTATTGAATCCGGTTGAGAAAGCCAAGTAGGTATCACGTTTACATTACCTACTGGAAGACTTTTCTGGAATGATAAAACATTCGCTCATGTTGAGTTACGTTAATTGTAGTGCATAAAGGGAATAAAAAGAATATAGTGCTGATTGTAGGACTTCTTCCACAGTTTAATTTTTTATTCTTAAATTTCAATACCAACTGAATCATTTTCCATATTATACCATTTTACCTTCCATCAGACCATTATTTCGTGCATTATAGGTGGCTGTACCAAGTGACATTGAAAACAGTATTAACTCTGTGTTCATGAAAGCAGATCCTCTGTCATACAAACCGGCATAACAAAGAAAAGATATTGCTTCAATGTGCAATCATAATAACTGATGAAACATCTAGACAAAAAGAATTATGAATGGAAATCATGAATACACATCAACCACAGCAAGAAGGAAATAGATGGCAAGGGTCCTCTAAAATCCAAATCTAGTTTCTCACATGAATGCTTCTATTAACTTAAGAAATCTATGTTTTAGTTGACTACGAATGAATATGAATATGTTTTTGAATATCTTTTAAGGAAAATTTCAGATTTTCGATCTAATTCAATAATGCATCCTAACAACACGTGGATGACATAAATCTTCAAATAACTGTTTCAAATTCACTTCAGGATTCATTGCAGCTAGAAAATGCATCTGCAGAAAAAGGTAATAATAATGTAATGTCGTCAAAAGCACAAAAGAATCCCAATAACTTTTTCTCAACAGATTTAAATTCAGACTTGCTTGTGACTAAGAATTGCTCCTATAGAAAACCTGAAGCATCAGTTAACTTTGAACGGTAACTGCAGATTATCAATTGCAGATAATGAAGACTTAGCTACATCAAACTAATTGTTCAAATGCATTTATAGCTTTCTCTACGAGAAGGAAAAGTTGATTTGATAATAACAGGACATCTTTTTGGAGAAATGGTAATAATGTGAGAACATACCTAATGTTCTTCGGAGAGATACACTATTGTTAGGAATTAGTAAGTATGTTTAGTAAGGAAAAATATCATTTTACTACTAAATTTATTAATTTACCGTCTATATCCAAGTAACTTAATATTAGTAGAAAACTGATATTTTTCTTCATTTAATGTTAGGTTGCATTTCTTGGCAATGGTTAAGAATACACATATAGTTTTCCAGATATAGAAATGTCTCCTTTGGGTTCTAATCTTGAATAATTTTGTCAATGACTCTCTGAAGACAGCTTCTAAGGCAGTATAATGTTTCTCTGCATCTTTAATAGGCAGGTGATGATATGCATTCCACAAATCAATAGTCCTGAATATTTCAAACTTTGATATTTTTGATATTAATTGGTAAATTTTTGGCAGAGAATAGGCGTCAAGCATTGTGAAGTGGTTAACTGTTTATGAATAATCAATAACCATAGGTAGTTTGTTGTGTTCTCCTTTCATCATGAATGCTTAGGCACTCCAAGATGAGTTGCTGGGATTGAGAACGCCCTCTTTAAGTAATTGTTTTACCTCTGCTGCAATTAGTATTTGGTCTTGGATGTCTAGATCTGATAATCACTGCTCTACAATTAAGGATTAGGTTGGCGAATAGTGAAATTGGAGTCCTTAAGCAACAGCTACAGAACAGATTTTGAGAGATGGCCTTTCACTAATAAATTGGATCTCAATAAATGAATTACCAGCATACAGATTTTTTTTTATGATTAATAATTATATATTTTTTTTTTTACACTTGTGATTGTAGTTTCATACTCACTTCACAATTACGCTTAAAATCTGAGTTAAGAGAAGAATTTACCATAGTTATTTTATTAAAGTATGGGTTAACCTGTATGTTGTATCTTTTTAAATTTATTTAATTGAACTACTTGTGTCAATAAGGGTGTTTAACTCAAGTACAAATAAATGGGGTAGAATTGAAGATTTTTATAGGTAACTAGGGTGACTGATACTGAAGCTATGGTGCAAGCTGATACAGTAGAATTATGGGATGCACACTGGGGTTTGGAATTACACAACCTTATATTATAGTATCTTTTCCTACACAGTACATCTTTAACAGGACATAGGCTTCTTTACATGTTGGTTGTTTCTACAAAAGAAGCACTTCACAGCCTAGAGCTGTGAAAGTGTGGCTGAATTATTATTCTCAATAACATCGTCAGAAATACCAATAGCAATTACAGGCACAGAATAAAATGTATGACATCCAATCCATATACAATGCTGATTGTGATTCAGCCAATCCTAGTGTCTTAGCTTGATAGAAAGCATATTCTTGGGTAATAGTAAAATTATCTAGCAATAGCTCTATGATTCCTGGATTTCTGAAATTTTGGATTTTTTCTCAGCAGTCACAGCTTTGAAATTGGAAATCTTCGTTAAATTGCTAGTAAAAATTCAGCAACAGACTCGCCAGTTTCATACTTCTAGACACTAGGCAATGTCTGGCAAAATTTTATTTCATTTTTGGATATAAATTGAGTCCAAAATGGTAATAGCAGCATCATAGTCCAAGGAATCATTAATATACTGGAACAAGTAAAAGAGACGTAATTGCATAGAAGTAGAAATTTGTTCAGTTAAATCATAATCGGAATTTCATTCAGAAAATTAGAAAAAAATTCAATTCCAGTAATTCTACTTTAATATCTGCCCCAACACTTGGGATGCCAATGCCAGATTTTCAGGTTTCAAAAGCTGATCCATCAGGCATGCCCAAATCATAAAATTAATATTAATTAAATAGTAATGTATATAATATTAATAACAACATCATATCTTATTTTTAATTTAACCTAAGTTTTAATCAATACTATAACACAAGTATACAGAAAAGCTAAGCTTTCTAACAACAGATAAATATTCTAGCCATTGCCAAATCATCTGTTGTAAAACATAGTATTGGCACTGGGACAGTAATATATACTATATGAGGAATACCATTTTGAAATTTAAACTTTATCTTACTTTTAAAAAATATATGCATATTATATTTTCGTAATACCACTCAATCAATATCATTTCAATGCAAATAGTATTTAAGCAAGATATTCTTAATGATGAGTCGAAAATAAATGAGATTTAAAATAAAGGTTTCTAAATATTTGTATTGATAATGCTAGTCAATAGTACAAAATGACATTAAAATTTTCTTATTTATTATGAACAGCAGAACTACATAGAATATGATGTCTCATATAGAATGAGTAAATGTTTGATTAATTACAGCATAATTAATGCAATAAGCTATAATAAAAATTCATTTTATCATAGAACATTTATTCTCAGCACAATTGCATCATGAACATAAGTGGTTTAAAAATATTAATATTTATACATGGCCATCTTTGATTTCTAATATTAACATTAAAATGTATAACCAATACATGTAAAATCATCATTTAACATGTTATATAAATGCATTATAATTAATTATTTGTATGATGTAATTGAGTAAATAATATGTAGTTATTATAATAAAAATTATATGTTTGATTACAATAAAAAATCATTTATCTAATTTTGAATTTCTTTACTATGTTTCAGTAAGTAGTAATTATATTGTGAACGATAATATTTCACAAAATATGTAAGAAGTAAATGCATAATAGAAATACAAAGAATGGTTATTTATATTATATATAAATATTTATTACAAATTATTTATAATGAACAATTTAACAAAATACAAATATTTTGAGTTTTTCACAAGATTCAGAGATATACATACTTCTTTGATCAAATTTAAAACAAAAAGATTAAATTCACAGAAGTCAGGCTTTCACACCAACATAGGCAGTTTCTTTTCCACTTTTCTTTAAAGATTCTAATAATGTTTCTGGAGGCAAGGAAGAAGTTATAAACACCTTTTTATTTCCTAAATCAATGGAAAAATCTTCAACACCAGATCCTAGATAATAAAAACAATGAAAAAAACATACTCAATACAAATATTGTTAATTTATGGATACATAAAAGAACCTTTAAATATACACATAAAAAAGAATAAAGAAAGGGAGTCAGATAATGAATAAATTCACAATAAACAAATAATGTTCTTCCAGGATGATCTAGTAATAGAGAAATATAAAATCAGAAAAAAAGAATATTTTTGAATTTCTTTTCATTTTAGAAAGTTGAAATCAAAAAATACAATAATATCTATTTAATCTGCCACATTCGAAACCATAATGGATCAGCAATTTTGAAGAATTACCGGGCATCGTTTTAAGGAGGATATCAAAGATAAAGCACTCTACATAAAAATCTAAATACTTAAAACATGTACATATTTAATGAAAGTATGAGCATCATTGTGCTATCATCTGGTGGTCAAGATTAACAAATATCAAAATCCTCATGGAAAAAATATGAAAGTAAAGGCCTGATTAGTTCTGTATTAAAGAACTGTATTTTACCATCAGAACATATTTTTAGAGTCAATAAACTTTAAGACCTAGTAAAATGAGTATAAGCAGCAAATTAAGCAAGATCTTATTTATGTTCCTATAAATAATGAACTAAAAGACAATTCAGATCCATAATCAGATATGAAACATATAATTTCATTAAAATAAGCAAATGTGTTTCGACTTAAATATGAATTGTTAACTAACTTGCACCTAACCTACTGTGATTATTAGAGCATTTTTTAAATTTGTGAATAGCATCAATTAAACTTTTCTTCTTCCTGAGCCATTACCTAAACCATGTATCGTTTAGAAAGAAAAACTTAGCAATAATTTTTTAATTACTATTTTCCGAAAAAGAATATCTTTGCAGTTAAAAGCTTTCAGTACTTTTTTTCTCGTAAATTTGAAGCCACCATAATAGCTTTAGAAATAATACAGATATTTTTTTATAAATTGTGTTTGTTCTAAATATTGCTAACAACGAAATGACCTCAAATTTTAATATAGATTATAAATTTTTAGTAATAGCTATTTTCATTACAGAAATGTTAACACATTTTGTGAAATATCTATATTAGTACATACTTACATTAATATTTTTTATAATCTAATAGTTTCCTCATTTTAGGCTATTTCATAGATTGTTATATCTTGTGCACAAAGAATATAATAATTGTTGCAGCATATTGTCAGTCTACTGATTGAGAGTGAGTTGATATATTAAAAAGAGTGATGGAATGGAAGAATTTTAATTGTAATAAATTTTTTTTTTTAATTTTTAATAATTAAAATTTTAGTATATGTTATAAAAGAAAAACCAAATGAAAAAAAAAAAAATTTCAACTATTTATAAAACTTTTTCTACCAAAACAGTTTAACACTAAGTCTATTTGACTAGTACCTCTAACAAGTAATCATTTCATCCATTCCATTTTTTGTTGTTAAGCAGGATGTTTAACGAAATTCTATTAAAATTTACCTTAAAGTTCCTAATTTATAAAAAGGTATGACATATACAGCAAAATGGTTTAATATTTTCTTGTTTTCATATAACGATAAAAACACCATAACATATTAAAAAAAAAAGTGATCAATAAGTCAGTGGATGCCTTAATATTTTACATTAATAAATTAATTCTCAGCGAGCATATGTTCAAAAAATTTAGATTGAAAGAGAAAAAGCAAGTCAGTGTGTTGAAAAAAGTTAATTTTAATTTGATTTTATTTTTAATAAAATAGAACATATAAATTATTTATTAATATAAATTTAAATAAAAAAGATAATACTGAGCATAAAAGAATGCTCCAATGCATTTTAATTGTATAGAAGCATAATATAAATTTATGAATGAAAAATTCTGTTTTGCAGGCCAGCTAAATTGCGAGCAGTTGCATATACTCATGAAACTTAAGGAGCTTTTAGATATAAATAAACTGAAAACAAGGAAAGAGTTAAGTAGCAAATAAATTTAAAAAATAATTTTCTACATTAAAATACATTTAAAGAACAGTTTGTTTTTAATTCACAACTGTACTTCATCACTATTTTTAGTTTTTCTATGAAAAAAACAATGTCCTTTTTACATTTGTTTTTCCTTTACATAATAATTTTTCTAATTTTTGACATTCTTGATAATATCCAGTTTTAAGAATATGTTTTACGAAGATGTGCTATTATAGAGAGTTAGTAACATTCATTCAGCTAACATTCAGCAGTATTCAGCTAACAATATGCTATTGATTATTTTTTTAATTATTGATTATTATTTTATTTAACAGTTGATTATTTTTTTCAGTCAATGTTGATTATTTTTTCACTGATAATTATTGGTAATTTACTGTTAAAATTTTTTCAGACAGCAAATTTATACAAAATAATATTTTCTTTTCTACAGGAGGTAAGACTTCAAAAAGCCTTTTAATGCTTTAAAAAGTTATCAATCTCATTTCCTTTCAAAAGTTTTTCACTCTATTATTTAACAAAACAATCAAAATAATAACAAAACTTGAAAAAGAGCAATTAATATCAAATCAGGATCTTAATCAATATTTTCATTGCCCTATGACAATTTAGCAGAATATGCAAAAAAAAAGTGGTATGAAACTCAATTTTGCAATTCATCACACATTTAAAAAAATCAAAATTGTTTATCAGTGAAGTTTTTAGACTTTTTTTAAAGATATTAAAAAATTTTGATGAATTAGAGTTGGAGGTTTGTTACTTTATGAGAAATTATTACTTTTAAGTTTATTATCTTTTCGTTATTATTGCCTATTATTAGAAGGTTTATTACTTTTTATCATCAAATTTTCACATGTCTGGATCAAATGATCATGGGGAACGAAAAAAAAAAAAAAAAAAAAAAGTCTGACAATTCGAATATAGACACAATAAGTTTACTATTGCATATATATTGAAATAATTGTATTGTTGAAATAATATTGAATCTTAAAAACTTTATTTTTAACTAAGAATATATATTTTTAAAAATTACCACATGGTTACATTCAAACCTTATTTATTTTACTGATAAACAACATAAAATTTGAAATACTTTACCTTTCAACCTTCCCAAAATTCTGTTAACAGCTCCAGAGCAACCTTCACAGGTCATTTCAACAATGAATTCATGAACCTTAGCAAATATTACATGAAAATAAGTATAAATTTGAAAAAATATTGTCATGAAGTATATATTAATAAATATATAAAGAAAAATTTGTTAAACATGGTATAAAGTATTCAAGATTAGATTACCGTTATTGCTTCAGTAATAGCATATATCTTAGGAATTAATCTAAATTAAAATACAAAATAACAAAGACTGAACTCAAGAATTCAAACCAATTCAAATTAAATTAAGAGACCCGAAAAATTTGGCATAAAGCAAATATATATGTGAAAGTAAAGTTATTATTTAAAAATTTCTAAGCATATTTAATTGCATTGAAGTAAGTTTCATAATAAAAACAGTTAATTTATTTTCAATTTTGTATTAAATATGAATGATTTCATTTGAATACTAAATGAAGAATTATTGGAGGCTTTACAAACTTTTACTTTTAGTTTTACAAACCTTACGAATCTTATTTGGCTTTTGATAAGTGAATGAAATCTTTTGTATTCAATCAATTAGTTAAAATAAATTTTTAATAACATATTTTTTTAATGACTGTTATATTATTGACTTCCACTTATTTTGCTATATTTTAAATGTGATTAATTCACAAGGTTGAAAAAAAAAAAAAAAAAAATGGCCTCGCTGGCCGTTAAGACCTCGCCCATGAAACATTTCACCCACATCGAATATATCGCCGTAGCCAATATAAAAAACGAATCAATACTTTTATACATTGCCAAAAATGAAATACATGTTAATTTGAAAGAAAAAATAGCACAATGTGAGATACTTATTCAGATATTTGATGGCGAAAAGTGAATTCAATTTCTACAAATTCTTGCGGTGTATTTTTAATTACACACATTAAGGCAAATTTCAATTTTAAAAAAATCATGGGAGATACATATAATTTTATATGCTATGACTATACTGAGAATAATCGAAACTTAGTATAACTATAATTATACTGAGAATAATCGAAACTTAGTATAAAAATTGCTCGCCCCTCCCCCAAAAAATTAATTATCTTAAGAAGTCAGTAAATTAAAGAAGAATAAAAAAAATATGATCGCAATACTTTCATATTTAAAGTATACAAACCTGTGCAGACATATTGAATGAAAATACTGACGAACAGTAGATTATTTAATAAATATAATATTATGTAGAATCCTAGGCAAATGTGAAAATGCAAATGAAACGGCTACTTATATAGAAATTAGAAAAGAATGATAAAGAGGAATAAACGAAACCGAAACGATAAGAGCCGCGTCGTTGACGGATTGGGATTGATAAATAATCGCTTCAAATCACTTCAGTTTATCTATGATGATGAGTGAATGACCGAAAACTGAACTTTGGGTATTCTTATTTAGTCGTTCGGTGGCATAGGCGTTAGACCTGAGAATTTCAGGAAGAAATAATAATTATTGAAGGAATGTTTCTGCATTTGCATTAAGACTTGGATTTCGATTGTCAAAAAAAAAAAAAAAAAAGAACAGCATAAATGAGTTCATTAAAACTGATAAGCTATTTTTACTTCCATGAGTACATTAAAAAAATGGTTAATTATATCAGTATAGACCTCACTCGTGCCCCAGTAATAGCAAACACCAGACAGCAAAATTAGACTTACTATTTTTTTCTGGAATTACATGTCCTTGGACCTCTTGAGCAACAATTTCATCCTCGTTTCCTTGAACCAGAGAGCTTGCTCTCACTGAAGTGAAATAATCATTCCTTCTCAAACCAAAAACAAGGAGCCATTACTAAATTGTAAAAGATTTAATAATCCATCTTTTCCACCAAGCAAAAATCTCAAAGTTACAAGATAAGACAAGACATTATCTAGCAGTCAACCTCCACATCAGAATCGATGCCAATAGAATATTCCTCTAATAATGGCGAATATGATTAAACGATGATTTTTGACTGATATGCTTTCGAATTGAATTTAATCAATACTATTTTTAACTCTGTATCATGTTTATTACCGAATTTTATTTTGTATGTTTTTTTAACCCAGTATTTATTGGAGATACTTTTATAAGTGTTTTAATTGTTTTAATCGATATAAGTGTGATCATATTACAAAATGTTTGGCGTAGCTTGGGCAACGTTGGTTCTCATACCATTAAACAACAACAACAAAACAACTAACCGAATCAATAATAAAAAGCGTAGTCAGTGAAATATTTTTATTTTTAAATATTTGTTAAATATTGCATTCGCTAGGCAGAAAATAAATAGCAATATGCTTACATTTTTGATGATATATTAAATAATTATTTAAAATATTTCAAACTATTCAATAAATAGAGAATTTTTTGTATATTTTGTTTCATCCTTACCATAGTGCATACCATAGCAATTTTTGTGGAAAAATTAGATCATATAAAATTATCTAATGCAAGTCTAGCTTACTTTTTAAGCTAAAAGGATATACAGCTGCAATAAAAATTAAAAATTAAAATTAACAAAGCATTAAGACAATAATTTTTTAAAAATTAGAAAAGATGCTTATTTTTATTTACATTAAGGGTGTTTTATTTTGAAAATTATCATTACCCTTCGTATAACTGAAAGAAACTCCTTCAGAACATTTTTATAAATAGTGTCGCCATCTATTGTGTAATAATATAATAACAAGTGACTCATACTGCTCAAAATATGACATGCTGGCAACATTTCGATTGTACATAAAAAATAAAATTTAACGAACTAGAATTTTTAGTGAATTAAATTAAATTAAGAAAAATAAAATTTATTTTTTGAATATAATAAAATTAAAAAAATTAAACAAAACTACGAAATTAAAAAAAAATAAAATAATCTGAGCTTTATTGTATAATAAATATAATGTTAATATATTATCAACCAGCTATCATTTTTTTTTAATATTTAAAAAAATTTTAAGTTAGCATTTCTTTGAAAGTACAATTATTAAATGATAAATCCGAAAAATAATATTACTTTTCTTAAAAACATGTAAATTTACTAATTAACATCGTCAGCATTAACATTTTACATGGTTTTTTTTTTTCCTTTCCTAAGTAATTGATAGCTTATTAATTTAAAATTGCGCTATTGAGATAGTAATCTATGTTTTTTATACGCTTTTATTAGTTTCACCAGCATGTTTGTTTGTAACTGACTCTTTGGGCTCGCTTTTGCCCTACTTTAAGCGATCAGATTTAATTAAAACGTTGTAGAATTATAAAGGACCGACGACACTAAAATATTTTGATAGGTTTATCATCTCATCATGATTAGGATCGCCAGGATGAGTGATTTTAGTTTAACTTATGAAGAGCAATTTAACCTATGTAGAATGAAAGTACCTAAGACATTCAAACCTACGTTGGACAGTGGCGCAACGAATAACGCGCCTGACTACGGATCCGGAGATTCCCTGTTCAAATCCTGGCTGGCTCGACCTATTCGCATTTAGCTTTTGTTTTACTCACAATTGCAGGAACTATAGTTCCAGTCCTCCGTACCGGGATCTCATTTAAATATTATAGTTTAAAAACACTAAAGAACCCGCTTTTAGAGTGAATCAAACTAAAAAAGTAAAAATAATTGTTCAACATAAGGCTAAAATGACTGACGAGAAAATGAATGTCACTGTTTTAAATGCGTGGGGTGCTTTGTACGACATTTTTAAACTAACTCTGCATTTCGGAATGACACTAGTGAAAAATTATAACGATTCATATCAGCACCCCACGCTTTTAGAACAGTGACATTCATTTTCTCGTCAGTCATTTTATTCTCACGTTAACAGTTTTTTTTTTTTTTTACTTTTTAGTTTGATTAACTCTAAAAGCGTGTTTTTTTAGTTTTTTAAACTATAATGTATTTTGTGCAAACGTTGAACAATTGCCAACGTGGAAGAGGATGTCCCATGCCTGCGCGACACCACTTTAATTGAATAATGGCAGTCAATTCCCACTGGCCCCGCTGGGATGTCAACCAAATCAGTGCTAAAGTGGGCTAGGATGTTCGTTAAATCATTGTCCGACTCCACGGGTCACTTTTTAAAATGTGACATGCGTCATATCTTAATTAAGTGAGCCGTCCTCGCTAACATCGACACATTCGTAGCCAAGTTTCAAAAATAGTACCGTACACGCAAGAAGCCAATATGAACTGAATTCCAGCATTTTTCTTATTATAAATTATATATATAATTAAATTACCAGCTTTTTATTTATTTTAAATTTATTAATTTTATTTATTATTATTATTTTTTTTTTGTTCTAATGCAGCTGGCAAACACTTAGACAGCTTAGTCTTGGATGCCTTAAGGCAAGCGCTGCACAGACGTTACTCACTTTGCATTATCCAGGGGGGGCGTGTAGCTTGAAGATAAGCCACGGACGCGGAGTAACGCTCTTCGATCCTATTAGAACCGGGACCACGGTTTAAAGTGGATTCCAAACGACTCCTAACATCCATGGCCCCACCGAGACTCGAACCCGAAACCCGGGATACCGAGAGCCATAGCGCTAGCCATTCGGCCATTCAGGCCCCTATTTTATTTATTTATTTATTTATTATAATTTATTTATATATTATACATATATATATCTTATTTATATTTATTTATTATAATTTACACAGCCCAGTCACATTAATGTGACCACCCCCTACTTTCGACGTCAACGTGAAATAACCCATCACAAAAGGCAGGTGGCAGCACATTGCAGTGGAGTGTATATAAAGAATTCCGCTTAATACCACACTCCACTTAAAGCCTGAATATACAAGAGTATCTATTCTGGCTTTTGACAGGTGGTCACATTAATGTGACTGGACTGTGTATATTTACGTATGTATAATTTATCGGGGCTCATCAAGATACAGAAAAGAGAACTTATGTACACAAATTCAAATTAAATTAAATTTATCTGACATGAAGACATAATCTACAAGTCTTAAGAGTACTATAATATATGTATATTATATATATAATTAACTGGAAAAAAATATAAAACATTTATTTCAAAATTTTATTAACAAAAAATAAAATACATAAAATTACAACCTATATATATATATTTTTAAATTTGGCGTAATATTTGTGGAAATAACAATAATTACCCTGTTAAGATGCTGATTAGTCAACTATGGACGATATTTTGACTTCAAACACTTCATTGAAAATGTGAAAAATAAAATTTAAAAAATAAGTTAAACAAGTAATATATATATATATATATATATATATATATATAAATTTTTAAGTCAATTTCTACTTTATTTTCCCTCTATTGCAGAAAGTCCTTTATAAATAATTTTCATTCATTTTTTTTAAGTTTATCTGGCGCCATCTATTGGTAGATACATGCTACTTAAATCTAAAAAAACCTAAATTAATTAATTAAATTTAAGGAATGAAAATTAATATTTGAAAAAAAAACTGCATTCACATCCAGTGTCATCCACTACAAGTTGAAAAAAATGCATTAGAACTGGATTGGATTAATAAAAAGTATTTTATGAACAATTGAAAATGTGAACAAGATATATATATGGAGAGTGTGAACCAATAGAAGGAATCGAAAAAATAGTGCTTTACACGTAAGAAGCTAAAACGAACTGAATTTCAGCTTCTTATTTATTATAAAGTTCTCCACACAGTACTTATGTAAATTAATTAGTTAATTTATCTGGCATAAAAAGACATAATCTACGCAAGTTTTAAGAGCTATATAAAGTATACATACGGAAAAAAATACAAAATATCTATTTCAAATTTTTATTAACAAAGAATAAAATAGATAAAATTGCTACATATTTTTTTTGAAATTTGGCATAATATTTGTTGAAATAATAATAATTATCCTGTTAAGATGCTGATTAGTCAACTATGGACGATATTTTGACTTCAACAACTTCATTGAAAATATAAAAAATAAGTAAGAAAAAAAAATTAAATAAATAAATAAAAAAAAAAAGCAAAGGTAGTTTTTTTTCCCGAAATATTTGATAATTTGGCGAACTTATTAATTTGCAGTCTGAAAAAACCCCACTCAAATAGTATCACATTCTAATAATTATTACAGAAAAACTTAATTAGATTTGTTTAACAAGTCTCATTAAAATTAACTCGCTAAAATAAGTACAGAGTATCGTTAAGTATCATTAAAGGTATCGTTAAAATGAATGATACACCATACCTATCATTCCCAGCAAATAATAATTTGCTTAAATAAGCTTTTTTTTTTTTTTTTTTTTTTTGGCTGTTCAGAATATCTGAAAGATTCAGTTAGCAAGTACAGATGATTTAATTATTAAAATTAGAAAATCTACGCTTTATATTTTCCTTGTCGATAAGCTGTCGCAGATCTAAGAGCTGCCGAAAAATGTGTTGCCCTGCATAAGGCTGATCTTGAAATAAAGCTAATTTGTTTCAACGTCAGTAATTTTTAGAAAAACTGTATAATAAACGTTGAATTTGTAATGTTATATATGTGTAAAGAAACCGACAGAATTCCACAAACGCGGTTTCTTTTCAATTCCTTCTATTAGCTCACACTCTCCCTATATATATCTTGTTCAAATTTCCAATCGTTCACAAAATACTTTTTATTCCTCTACTCCAGTTCAAATGCATTTTTTTGAACTTGTAGCGGATGACACTGGATGTTAATACAGTTTTTTCAAATATTAATTCATTCATTAAATTTAATTCAGTAATTTTAGCTTTTTTAGATTTAAGTTGCATATAAGTAGATGGCGCCAGATAAACTTAAAAAGAATGAAACTTATTTATAAAGGACTATAGTATGCAATATAGTATAGAATATAGTATGCGATATAGTGAATGCAATATAGTATAGAATACAGTATGCAATATAGTGACAAAAAATAGGAATTGATTTAAACAATTTTTTTTTTTATATTAGTTGTTTAAGCCTTTTTAAATTCCTTCTATTACTTCACACTCACCCCATATATATCCTATTCAAATTTTCACTCTTTCATAAAATACTTTCTATTTATCCACTCGAGTTCAAATACATTTTTTTAACTTGCAGTGGATGACACTGGATGTTAATACAGTTTGTTTCAAACATTAATTCAGTAATTAAATTTAATTCATTAATTTTAGCTTTTTTAGATTTAAGTTGCATGTATCTACCCATAGAGGGCGCCAGATAAACTTAAAAAAATGAATGAAAATTATTTATAAAGGACTTTCTGCAATAGAGGGAAAAGAAAAGTAGGAATTGACTTAAATTTTTTTTTTTATATTACTTGTTTTAAGACTTTTTATATGTAGAAGGTGGAGATAATGAAATTGACTTTATTCCCAGCCAATCTGTAACTCGATCCCAAATCTGTAAGAATGCTCTTTTTTTCAATTCCTTCTATTAGCTCACACTCTCCCTATATATATCTTGTTCAAATTTTTAATTGTTCATAAAATTCTTTTCATTCATCCACTCAAGTTCAGATACATTTTTTTTTAACTTATAGGGAATGACACTGGATGCTAATACAGTTTTTTCAAATATTAATTCATTCATTAAATTTAACTAATTAATTTTAGTTTTTTGTACATTTAAATTGCATGTATGTAATAATAATAGATGTAAGATGAAAATTTCAACTTTATTTGTAAAGGACTTTTTCTGCAATAGAGGGAAAAAAAACCCCGTAGGAATTGACTTAAAATTTTTTATATATTACTTGTTTTTGTTGTTGAACGTTGGTGAGTTTTCCGTTCCACTTACGTATGCGTTGAAGGGAGGACATTCAGTGATAACTTACCCACATTTGCCATTTTTTTTTTATGAATCCTATGAGAGGAAATCTCAAAACCGTTTTGAAATCAAATTCAAATAAAACTGCCACTAGGCAGCCTGGATATTCATGCAACATGCTTTCCACACGTTGTTACATTCATCTTCGAAGATCAGTTCTTTTTTGATTGAGACAAAGTCACTGCATCATGCTGATGATGTTGAAGAGTATTGGAGCTCACTGACCCCGTCAAGGTCCTCATCTCCGGTGGCGACAAATATAAAAGAATGAAAAATCGACAACACCCAGAGATTAAAGGAAATCGTGAGAATTGAAAAAGTCCCAACATTCAAAATTGAATTTAGGCAGGTTGGAGCAGAATATTCCTGGGTCTTTTAAAATTAAAGTGCGGTTCATAGTGTTCGATCTCTTGAATGGCCAGATGTTGGTGGTTGCCAGTATTATTGAAGAATATTTCTGCAAGTTTTTTCCAGTACTTTTTGAGAGGTAGCAGAGAGATAGCTCACAAATAACGATCATGCCGAAAACTGTAGATCACTTAGTCGTTGTCCAATGAAGCTGGGAGGTAGGTCAACATCGCACATTAAAATTGATATAAAAGTTGGATTCGCAAATACAGTAAAAACCAGAATTATTTGCTGTGAACTCTTTATTTTCAGAGCAACAGAGATTTGCGGTGGACAATTTTGCATTTTAAAGTTAATAGCTTTTTTTCGTCGCACTGACCATCTTCCTGTTGAAAAGCTCAAAGTGGGCTGCACCGACGAATGCTGTTACTCATTTAGCACTACCCAGGGGGCACATGTAGCTTGAAAATATGTTACGGAAGTGGTTAACACTACTGCCGTAACTCACTATTATCATGTTAGACCGGGACCTACGGTTTAAAGTGGATTCCAAACCACTACAAACATCCATGGCACCGCTGGGATTCGAATCCTAAACCTGTGGCACCGTGCGCCAGAGCGTTAGTCACTTGGATTTTAAGGTTAATAGCGAAAATGAATTCTATGTATAAAATATTTCAACATGATGTTATTTTGTAATTTTATTTATGAACATAGTTTTATCTTGGGATACAAAAATTACCTGTATATCGTTTTATGTATAGGCAATATTTTATTCAATTCCTTCTATTAGCTCACATTCTCCCTATATATATCTCGTTCAAATTTCCAATCGTTCATAAAATACTTTTTATTCCTCCACTCAAGTTCAAATACATTTTTTTGAACTTGTAGTGGATGACACTGGAATGTTAATACAGTTTTTTCAAATATTAATTCATTCATTAAATTCAATTAATTAATTTTTTTTTTTTTTTTAAATTTAAGTTGCATGTATCTACCAATAGAGGGCGCCAGATAAAGTTCAAAAAAGGAATGAAAATTATTTATAAAGGACTTTCTGCAATAAAAAGTGAAAAAAAAAAAAGTAGGAATTGAATTAAAATTTTTTTTTTATATTACTTGTTTTGTAATTTTATTTATGAACATAGTTTATCTTGGGATACAAAATGACCTGTATATCGATTTATGTATAGGTAATATTTTATTTTAGTAAAAAATCATTTTTTTTTCTGGCTTGTCTTGTATTTTGATCGCAGAAGTCACTCAAAAGGAGTTCTTTTTTATCTGTTTTTCTTTTACGAGATCATCCTCCCTTGCAGCTGTGCTAACACGGCCTGTGCTCTGATGGAAAACGTACGTTCTGAGAATTGTTATTAGCAGAAATTCTCTCTGCGAGCTCTGATACGTAATGGAAACAAATTGTAGCTCTCATTATGAGTTCAGTGTAGAATTTCCATTGAATTTGATTTGTGTTGCAGTTTTGTCGGGTGCAATTAATTCCAAAGATTAATTTCTAGTTGATATTTCAATTATTTCTAATACAACGATTCCTCTTTGTTGCTTCAAAAAAAAAAAAAAAAAACTTTACTGAAAATGTGAAAAATAAAATTTAAAAACGAGTAAAAAAATTAAATAAATAAACGATGGAAATATAGGTTTTTTTTTTCCGAAATGTTTGATAATTTGGCAAACTTATTAATTTGCAGCCTAAAAAAAATGTACTCAAATAATAGAGAGTTTTTGCATAACGTTTTTTTATCGTCCGATATTTTTCTTCCTAGCGCGCTTGCTCATAAGAAACATTGTACCTATTGCGCATGCTTATCTGTAATACTTCACTACTGTGCTATTCCTATGAGCATGCGCGAGATGATGCTGAATTCCAGTTAATGTCCTGGCCGCCTAACTCACCAGATCTCAATCCGATAGAACACATTTGGGATGTCCTAGGACGGCAGCTCAGAGTTCAAAGACCACCAATTCGCAATACCTCGGATTTGCGTGACCGTTACTTAAACATCTGGTACAATCTGTCTCCGGCCATCTGCCAAGGACTTGTGGCATCCATGCCAAGGCGGGTTGAAGCTGTGTTGCGCGCCAAAGGGGGGCCAACTCGTTATTGACAGGTGGTCATAATGTTTTGGCTCTTGAGTGTGTGTATATATATATAGCTAGATTGCACCAAATATAATTAATATAGTTTTTATGATAATTTTTATTACATATTTTATTTTCGTAGTCAAAGATTTTAATTATTTGTATTTTGTTTCTTTGTAAATGTTGTGTGTTATGTTTGATGAGTTATTGCTACAAGTACTCTATAGGGTGCTGAGAATAAATGTCCAAATAAGTGTTCTCGAATTTTTTTATTTATTATCCGTGCCACATTTTTTATCCAGCCCCACGTTGGGCCAAGGCCGTCTGCCTACTGGCAGATTTCGAAACATGAGATGTCTTCTTTTTTACGGGGCAAGGTTGTCATCTCTACGTACAACGCTCTACAGTCATGTGAGACTAGGACCTACAGTTTAGAGTGAATTCCGAACCACTACAAACATCTAGGGCACCGCCGGGTCTCGAACCCGAAACCTGTCCTACCGAGCGCCAGACACTCGGCCATTCAGGGCCCTCTATATAGATAAAGACGTTCTATATATATACAGTCCAGTCACATTAATGTGACCACCTCCTACTTTCGACATCAACGTGAAATAACCCATCACAAAAGGCAGGTGGCAGCACACTGCAGTGGAGTGTATATAAAGAATTTCACTTAATACCACACTCCATTTTAAAGCCAGAATATACAAGAGTGTATATTCTGGCTTTTAACAGGTTTTCACATTAATGTGACTGGACTGTGTATATATATATATATATATATATATATATGTTCTAATGTAGCTGTTAAACATTTAGACAGTTGGTCTTGGATTCCTTAAGGCAAGCGCTGCACAGATACTACTCACTTTACACTACCCAGGGGGCGCGCGTAACTTGAAGATAAGCCACGGACGCGGAGTAACAATGCCCCAACTCTCTACGATCCTTTTAGGACCGGGAGCTACGGTTTAAAGTGTATTCTGAACCACTACAGACATCCATGGCACCGCCGGGACTCGAACCCGAAACCTGGGGTACCGTCCGCCAGAGCGCTAGCCACTCGGCCAGTCATTCGGCCCTTACTTCGGCATACAGAGGGTTGAAATTTCGAGTCATGGAGTTTTTGGGGCTTGAAGGGAAGGAAGGGTTTTCGAGTTGTGGAGGTTCGACTTAAAGAGGTTCTACTGTATATATATATATATATATATATATATATATCTTCATATAATATGTAGATCTATGTTAAAAGAATGTGATTCTTGACGATCGGGATAGAAACTCCACCTGCGTATTGCACCTGCCTCGAAATGAACTCGGTTCTGGCCTTGGGAGCTCTTTCGAGAATAACAACAAAACAGAACCGTTTTCGTAAATCCGTCCAAGAATAATGAACCATTACCTCAAGAGAGAGATGGAAAGGAAAAAAAGAATTTGCGGTTCTATTCCGAAATACGTAGGCAAATAAAAGTGCGATAACAACACCCAATGCTGCATTGACGTACATCTCCCAAACCAGGGAGGAATGATGTCTTCATGGATGACATCACCTGCCGATTGAGCCGCTCTCTTTTGCGTAAAACAGATGCCAACTCAGTAGAATAAGCTAACCTTGGAAGCGTAACCTACTTACTACTTATCTGACATCCCCCCTCCTCTCTTATCTCGCGAATTCATTTCTTTCTAGGGTCGTACATTAAAAAGTAATTTTTATTTGAAATCTTTTTTTTTTCATTCGAAGTGAAAATAGTAAATTTATAGCAGATCCTACAGAAGATCTTCTACAATGGATACGCGAAAGGGAAATAATGAATTTCTCTAGATCTTTACGAGGTTTGGTTTGTCGCTCTACGGTCATCTTGTGCACACTTTATATTAAACAGACCGCAACTGACAGTTTAACGTGGATTCCGAACCACCCACAAACATCCATGCCCCCGCTAGATTCGAACCTAAAGCCTTTGGTATCAACGGCCAGAGCATAAATCAGTTGCCCATCAGGAGCTAGATTTAATGAGAGTGAATAGGCTCAGATCTGCCTCAAATTCGAGGAAACTCAAAACTTGAGCCAGCCTGGCCAAGTCAGAATAAACATGCTATATTAAGTGAAAATAATTTAACTCAAGAATCAACTCTCATGGACTCACTCGTAATGGCTCTTTTCAATATGTTTTTGAATGTTATACATCTTCTTAAATAAATATGATTGTTTCGGCGAGACACTTCTGTTCTGATCTATTGAGGAAACAAATAATATGAAAACAATTTTTTAAAGTCAATTCCTCCTTTTTTTCACTCTATTGCAGAATGTCCTTTATAAATAAAGTTGAAATTTTCCTCTTACATCTGGCGCCATCTATTATTACATGCATGCAATTTAAATGTACAAAAAACTAAAATTAATTAGTTAAATTTAATGAATGAATTCATATTTAAAAAAAACTGTATGAACATCCAGTGTCATCCACTACAAGCTAAAAAAAATGTATTCGAACTGGAGTGGAGGAATAAAAAGTATTTTATGAACGATTGAAAATGTAAACAAGATATATATATAGGGAGAGTATGGACTAATAGCGGGAATTGAAAAAGTATTTTTATTTGAAATTTCTTTTTTCAGCTAGTAGTAAATTTGAAGAAGTTCATACAGAAGATCTTTTTTTCTCGTTAATGCAGCTGGCAAACACTTAGTTACACAATTGTCTTCGATGCCTTAAGGAAGTGCTGGACCGACGTCACTCACTCAGCACTACTCAGGAGGTGCGTGCAGCTTGAAGATAAGCTACGGACGCGGAGTAACACTACCTCCGCAACGCTCTACGATCCTATTAGACCGGGACCTACAGTTTAAAGTGGATTCCGGAACCACTACAAACACCCATGACACCACCGGGGCTTGAGCCCGAAACCTGTGGTACCGAGTACCGGAGCGCTAGCCACTCGGCCATTCAGGCCCTACAGAAGATCTACTACAATGGATACGCGAAAGGGAAATAGTGAATTTCTCTAGATCTTTACGAGAGTGAATAGGTTCAGATCTGCATCAAATTCGAGGAAAACCAAAAAAGGCCCACGCCACTGTGACCAGTAACTGTACCATAACTGTGTGAACCGGTAAGTACATGCAGTTAGATTTGGAGACGACGAGGAGAACGCTGGGAGCGTCTGAATAGGTAACATGGTCAGCATGTGATGTGTTCATAGAAGTTGCACAGGGTGCCTTGTATTTCAAGTATTGTAAATAAATCACTGTAAATAGAAATATTGAAGGCGTTTCTATCCACCTGAGACAATTAATCGCCAGCTGGCGACAACATTTTTCAGAAGTTTGATAGCGACAACATATAATTGCTTTGGCGAGAAACTTTTGCTCTGATCTGTTGAAGGAAAAAAAGTCACAGGTTCGATGTTAAGTTCATAACAGGAGTCGCTTAAAATAGTAGGTCAATGTGGGCTCACAATAAGCTTCAGAGGGGTAGCGAGCGATGCTGATGACCTGTTTCTTCAATTCCTCCCTATTAGCTCACACTCTCCCTATATATATCTGGTTCAAATTTTCAATCGTTCATAAAATACTTTTTATTCATCCACTCACGTTTAGATACATTTTTCATTATAAAACTTGTAGTGGCTGACACTGGATGTTAATACAGATTTTTCAAGCATTAATTCAGTAATTAAATTTAATTCATTAACTTTAGGTTTCTTTTTAGATTTAAGTTGCATGTATCTACCGTAGATGGCGCCAGATAAACTTAAAAAAATGAATGAAAATTATTTATAAAGGACTTTCTGCAATAGAGTGAAAAAAAAAAAGTATGATTTGACTTAAAAATTTTTTTTTTTATATATTACTTGTTTATAATTAATTCTCCTCTTTCATTCAGTGTCAGAACTACCATCGCGTTGGAATGAAATCTAATAATCTAATCTGCAGGAAATAACTTATTCTCACGTAAATGTATTTATTACAAGTCTTTCGTAATGACTGAACCTCCTTTAAGTATGACTTGCGTGGATTCTTAGGAGATAATGAATCGTAAAACTTCTTAAATACTGTATAATAAGAACAGCACTAGTGCAATTCCTACCTAATGAATCGAACCCAATTGAGGAATTTTGCAGTTTATTAACTTCAGAACTCTAATCACCACATTGGTTTAGGTCCATAGAGGAAACACATTTGTTTTTCCTAATGCAGCTGGCAAACGCAGACAGCTTGGTCTTCGATGCCTTAAGGCAAGTGCTGCACAGATGTTACTCACTTTGCATTACCCAGGGGGCGTGTGTAACTTGAAGATAAGTAAGTAGTAACAATGAAGAGTAACAATGCCCACGAAACGCTCTACGATCCTGTTAGACCGGGACCTACGGTTTAAAGTGGATTCCGAACCACTACAAACAACCCTGGCACCGCCGGGACTAGAACCCGAAAACTGTGGTACGGAGCGCCAGAGCGCTAGCCACTCGGCCATTCAGACCCCCTAGAAAAAAAAAAAAATACAAAAACATAATACTTTGCATTTTCTAAATTTATCATGAAATGAACCCATGCTCCAATAACTGCTCGGGAATTTGCATCATCCATATCCTTTCCTATCACTTTAGAGGCATTCGATGAGGCTTGGAATGAAGATGAAACCAGTAATATAAAAAAATGTAATATAAAAAAAAAGACAATTCCTTCTTTTTTTTTCCCCACTCTATTGCAGAAAGTCCTTTATAAATATTTTTCATACATTTTTTTAAGTTTGTCGGGTGCCATCTATTGATAGATACATGCAACTTAAATCTTAAAAAAGCTAAAATGAATTCATTAAATTTAATGAATGAATTAATATTTGAAAAAAAAAAAACTGTATTCACATCCAGTGCATCCACTACAAGTTCAATCGAAATTTAATACACAGTTGAGTGGTAGTAGTACAAATAAATGATTAAATGTTCAAAGCAAACAAACAATAACAAGAAATCGGAATCAGTATTTTGTGTAGCCACCACGCGCCGCAATAAGGGCTGCTATACGACGTGGCATGGAGTCAAACAAATTTTGAATGTCTGCCTGAGGAAGAGCATTCCATATTGTTTGTATGCGCACCCAAAGTTTGTCTGCCGAAGCAACAGGACGAGGATCACGAGCGAGACGCCGACCAACGAAATCCCACACATGTTCAATCGGCGACATATCCGGGAAATACGCTGGCCAAGGAAGAAGCTGTACCTGCCGCGTTGCAAAGAAGGATAGCGATATGAGGGCGGGCATTGTAATGTTGAAATCCAGCGCCTGACAAGCGTTGAAGGAAGGGAACAGCTTGGGGCTGTAGAACTTCACTGATGTATCGGTTTGCTGTTCAGATTGCCCACAATTCTTAGAAATTGAGATCGTCCATGATATGCTATGGCACCCCAGACCATAACTCCGCGTGTTCGTCCACTGTGGCGTTCGATAATGCACTCCGGAAGGTGGCGTTCACCGCCATAGCGTCTGACACGAATGCGGCCATCATGGTACCACAAATTAAAGCGGGATTCGTCAGAAAACACGACATGCTGCCAATCAGCACGCCAGTCTCTATGCTGAGCAGCCCATTGTAGCCGCAGGAGGTGATGGTTTAGCGTGAGAGTACGTGTGAACAGCGTAGCGAGAGTAGAGTGTGAGTCCTGTATAAAGGAGTCCTTGCGCGCAGTCCACGCTGCAGCAGACGTCTACGAAATGAGGAAGCGCACAATGAAACACCAGTAGCTATTGACCACTGTGCTGCCAATGTTCTAAAGGAAGCGGTACGGTCCGTCAGCGCCATGCGGACCAGGTGTCTATCATCGCGAGCTGACGTCACATTTCGGGGTCCACTCCCGGATTTCCGAGTTGTCCGACACTCGTCCGTCCACTGCTTCCAAAGACGCATCACTGTGCTGCTGTTACGCTGCACACGAGCGGCTACTGCACGATAAGACAATCCAGCTTCACGAAGGCCGATGATTCTCCCCCGTTCAAACTCTGTAAGTTGTTCAAATCTCGAACTCTTTCGTCGAAGAGGCATAAGTAACGATTGAGCTAACGTTTACCACTAGCAGATAACCACCGATAACCATACACGTCTCGCTACAGCCGTCTATTTATTCAGATCCATCCGCCGTTCAGAGGGCACTGATCAGCATACGCATGCGCTACGGATTTGAAATTCTAATCATTTGCATATCATGGCTAATTTGCATTTCCTGAAAATTTCAGCTCACTCGCGTAAGTCCTTCATGGTGTTGCAATTTTCACAAACATGAGTTTATATAGAGAGTGTGTGAGCTAATAGAAGAAATTGAAAAAAAAAAAAACTTCTTTTTTTTTCAAAAATATATTAGTAAAAATTTGATTTCGGATCTACGATATTTGAACCAACAGATCATTGTTAATGAAGCTTTGTAACACAGAATTGATCAGTTATCATCACCGATGCTGAGTATATCAATGTCCCAACGCTGACGTTACGATACAAATGAAATTATTTAATTTGATGATTATAGAATGGATGGTGAAGGAAATGTGTAGGTTGATATTTTTGAGTCGCCCCCAAAGAATTCTAAAATACTCTGTTTCAAATATTAAGAGAAGAATGCTCTTATTGTTATACAGGATTTCAATTGTAGCAATTCAATTTATTTAATTTTCAAATTAATTTCTATGTGTTTGGACATTTAGTTCTTGGAGTATGGTAAGGAGTGTGAGCTGGGCCGGATTTAGATGAAAACGAAGCCCTAGGCTATTCCACTCATGAGGCTCTTTCACTTCCCATTTTTAAGTTTGTAAATCGCATGATAGATAAAGAAATACATCCTTACTGTGATATATATCAATATATTAAATGAATCATGTTGTGATGGGTACTAATCTTTATAAAAAATGTGGCACGGATAATAAATGAAAAAAAGTGGAGAACACTTATTTAGATATTTATTCTCAGCACCCTTTAGAGTACTTGTAACAATAACTCAGACATAACACGCAACATTTACAAAGAAACAAAATTCAAATAATAAAAATCTTTGACTACGAAAAATAAAACATGCAATAAAAATTATCGTATTTTCTATCAAATTAAATTAAATATATTCAAAAATTGAAGATTAAAACAAATTAAATTCAGATAAATTTATTTCATAATTTCTCCTTATTTTCGATTCAGTGTTTTAGTGTTTACTGTTTTTAGAATGGTATCATTTTAATTTTTTCTAACAATTTGAATGTAGGCCCCTCTTGATCTTGAGGCCCTAGGCTGAAGCCTAGTCAGCCTATAGGAAAATCAGGCCCTGAGTGCAAGTACAGTTTTAGACAAGCAAAAGAGGTGCAATTCAATCACCGATTATTTGGAAAACTGGCAAGAGTCCAAGTCGGACTGATTCAAACGGAGCGGCGAAATAAAGGACAAAGGTATTTTTGTGAAACGTTTTAATATCAATGAAAATAATTTTAAAGCTAAACATTAGAATTTTAAATTGTATAACATTAAAAGATAATTAGACGAAAAAGAATTGTACAATAACTATTGAACAAAATTGTTATGCGCCGCTTATGTCTGACCAGCACTCCTAAAAGTAATCGATTCGTCCATTTTCGTCTTTAAAACTGGATGTTTACCTTTCCACACAATCGGTAGGTGAAGCACATGCAACTAAAGTTAAGTGTTTATGATTGCAGTGGGAAGGAGGGGACATGGCTAAGTGTTTGCTATAATATTTTAACTAATTACAATTTAACTTGAATTACAAATAAATAATTCCTATTCTTGCTAGCAAACGATGACATACCCAGCTAGCATACAAGATATCAGAACAATTAGTGGGTGATCCTATTTCTGAACTAAGGGAGGTTAGGCCATGTTGTTTTAACATAAAAGTCTCCTCAGTGGCAGATTCTCGATAATAGAGAGTTTTTGCATACCGTATTTTTATAATACGGTATTTTTGTCTCCCTAGAGCGCATGCTCATTAGAAATTGCGCATGCGTATCTGTAATAATGTTTCCTATGAGCATGCACGCTAAGGAGAAAAATACCGGACGATAAAAAAACGTTATGCAAAAACTCTAATGACTGATTCCCTTTCAGAGGAGATTTAGAAGACTAATCTTTCCATGCTATGTGCCTGTCCACACTTAATGTACATCGGTTGAAGAAATTTTGCTTTGAATAGTACAATTTCTGGTGATATTGCCTACATGTGAAACATCTAGGTTTCATTGAGAAATTAGGAGGGGAAAAAAAGAAAAAAACTTCAGTAAGGCGTCTCTTTGTTTTACAAAGAAGATAAGTAGATTCCGTTTAGGCGTTGTTGCCTCAGGTATTTTCTCAGTTTGAATGTCCAAGTTCATTTTAGATATGAGCTGGAGCAACGTCATTTGATAAGGCGGTACTTGCAATTTTAGCTTCATCAAAAATACTCAAACTTCTTTTTTACGGAGATATCTAGTAAAAGCTTTAGGTATTGGGAATAATTTTTTTTTTTAAGAAACTGGATCAGAGGTAAGAAGTCGAAATTGAGATGCGAACCTGTTTTTTTGGTGGAGTCGGTATAAAAATCCATCTTCCCGGCATTTTTATAAAAATAATTTTTTAATTTTTTTGAAAGATAATGCTAAAATTAATTATTAATTCAATTGTACCCTTCGAACGACTATTTCAGCAGCATACCGAGTTGTTATTTTCTCAGTACTGAGCTCCGTCTTTGATAAATGTTGACAGAAGGTATTTCATTCAATTCCTTCTATTAGCTCACACTCTCCCTATATATATTTTGTAGACATTTTCAAACGTTCATGAAATACTTTTTATTCATCCACTCGAGTTCAAATGCAATTTTTTTAAACTTGTAGTGGATGACACTCGATGTTAATACAGTCTTTTCAAATACTAATTCAGTAATTAAATTTAATTCATTAATTTTAGTTTTTTTTTTGGGATTTAAGTTGAATATGTCTACCTATAGATGGCGCCAGATAAACTTAAAAGAATGAATGAAAATTATTTATAAAGGACTTTCTGCAATAGAGTGAAAAAAAGTAGGAATTGACTTTAAAATTTTTTTTTTTATATGTTACTTGTTTTTAATAACAATTTATTTTAATCAATGTACTTTTTTAGGAATCAAATGTACAGTTTTATTTCGTTTGTTTGTCTTCAGATATTTTATTACATTCTGTTACTTATTAATTTAGTACTGTTATTTTTTTATAGGATATGTATTTTCTGTAAAAAAATATTTAGAGCACAAAAATATTTTTAAGTGAAAGTAATTACAATTTTAAAATTGTAAAGAATACTTTGTGATGCAGGAACTTATTTTAGGAATGCATATAACACAAGTCATTCAATTTGTTTCACAAGTTTTCTAAATTCATTAGTTAAGATCGTAATACATAAATCTATGCCAAAAAGTCAGGAATTGGGATTTAGAAGTCGGTTGTTAGTATAAAAAATTCGACTCAGAATTCGGAAATTTGTTATCCGACACCCACACCTCTGGCTAGAGCCAGCCAGATTGATCATAAAATACTACTATCCCCAAAAAGTAAGATAAATAATTTTTTTCAAAAACTCTTTATTTATTCTTTCAAATTTATTTCATCCCCTGCAAAATAATCCCCTCGGACACAGTGCACTTATGTCAACTTTTTCTCCAATCCTCAATGCATGCTAAAAAGTCATCGTCAGGGATGGCGTTCAAAGCGCGGGGCCGATTCACGTTGAATCTCTTCAAACGACTCAAAACGGTATCCCTGAAGTGGTCTTTTGAGTTTAGGGGACAGCCAGAAGTCTCACGGTGTGAATACGGTGGTTGTGGAACAATATGGGTTTTACTTTTGGCGAAAAAGTCACGAAGAATCAATGCAGTGTCAGCTGGCGCATTCAGTGTTTTCGGTACCCATCGAGACTTGACGTGTTTGAGGCCCAAAATGGAATGGATCGATCCTTTTGAAATTCCAACATCCTCAGCAAGGTCTCTAATTGTAAATCGACGGTTTGCAAGCACCCAATCTTTAATTTTTATGACGTGAGCTTCGTCGGTTGTGGTTGAGGGTCTTCGTCTTCAATGCGTTCTCTGCCTACTTTGAACTGTTTTTACCACTTGTAAACATTTCTTTCCGATATAGAAATGCTCACCGAATGCCTTCTGCAACATTCTATATGTTTCCGCAAACAATGAAGGCAAGCTCTTTGCTCAATTAATTTAGTCATTACCAAAATCTACGGAATCAGTTTTAAGGACTCACAAAGCCAAGAGCAACTCAAACACTAATGAATATTTTGACGTCAAATTCCCGATAGATGTCAAGGACAGTACCGGCAAACTAAAAAAGAAAAAAATAAATTCCATAAGCCCCGGGAATTTTAAATTGAAAATTGGTTTTACTTTTTGGATACAGTAGTAGAATGAAATGCCCTCAATGCTAATATATGAGGAGTTATTTTTTATTGCTGAGAGATTCCGTAGGGAGAGTTCTCCGAACATTTTGTTTTTTAGCTTGGAAAATTTGAATTTTTTTAAAAAGCCAACCATTGGTTCATATGGTAAGGCCCCTTAAGTGGTTAAAGTAATCTCCAAATCCAAAAATCCTTTTTGTCAATGATACCATGGAAAACTTCGATTTTTTAAAATTTTATTTTTGTAAGTGTGTTTGGAGAAGAAATTCTTTGTGCGAAATGACCCGCAGAACACCCATATGGCATCCTTTCCCGGAAAACCGTCAGACTCGTTTAATGTCTTTGATGCCCGACGTCTGGTGTTGATTTATTAAGATGCATGACCGCCGGCGAACATTTGTTGGAAGAAAACTTTCGCGTTTCTCTTGTCTGTATTATGATATCTAAAATATATATATATCAAGAATCAATAGTGGGTGTTTCTTATCAGAGTGAGCAGGTACATGAGCAGCTTCATCTTTCGCCTCGTTGTTTGGAAATGAATTTTATGTATACAGTTGGATTTTGTCTCTAATAAAAACTCCACAGATTTGGACTGACTTCATCTCCATTATGTTCGATATTCAAAACTCGGGAAACAGTGGAGAACATTTTGTTCCAATGCTTAAAATATGTAACAAACTCCAATGTGCTTTTTGGATATAGAGTTCTGTCATACCCCTGGTTGTTCGATATATCTGAAGCCGCTTATTATAAAACAACAGTAATTCTACAATTTCCACGAAAAGTCTCGTAACCCTGTCAACTATAGGGTGCCCCATATGTTTTTCTTTGTGTTATCTCATTTTCACTTTTCGTTTCAAGTACTAGCAGTGCTTCATGTGTTCTAAAATCATCGTTTAAATGTTAAAATGTTGGATCTGTAGTTTTGTCTATTTCTTTCGTGTCCAAATATGCAACTTTTTATTGTTAGTCTTTTGGTCACCAGAGAGTGTCGACAATGTTTATGGTATTTCGGAAATAAATTTGGATTCCTGGAATTTCGAATTTTTCGGTGATCTTTGGAATTTTAAATTTTGGAGGTTTTTTTTTTTTTTTTTTTTTTCATTTCCAGGTTTCATTTCCACTTTTGCAAATTTGTTGGGAAGAAAAACATTTTTATAAATTGAGATAAAGCAGCGTCAGCGGGCATACATCTCAAAGCACCAAGTCTTAAAACTTTTGATGTAAGAGATCAATGCAAAGGAAATGTTGATGGAAAAAATTATTTTTTATTTGTTTGAATTTTTAAATGTTTATTTTATTATTAAACTGGAGCTATGTAACATTCTATATTTGAATCTTTCATCGGAATCTGAAACAATTACCAATGGCATGCATTTTTTAAATTAAAAATTGATGTAGAAAAGCAACAACCAGTCTGGTTTTTGCATCTTTTAATTAGAATTATGCGCTTTTAATTATGAATCAACGGCCATGGAACAATTTTTTAAAAGCTTGCTATATATATATACACCCTGAATAAAAACTTTAAGGCCAGTAAAATTTTTGAGAAAATGTAAAATAAAATAAAAGGGATTCAAATAATATTAATTATTAAAGTTCATTGATAAGAAATAAATGCTATAAACATAATTTGTAAATACATAATTATGAGAAACATGTGGTTATTTACAAAGTTAGTATTTCTGCCTGAGTAAAAACTTTAAGGCTACCAGTCATTTTTTAAAAATAAATATAATATAATCGTGTAATTACCATTGCAACTACTAGCTTGTGACAACGCTGCAATTTTCATATTTGTTATACGTTTCTTCGAAGTATTAGTGATCTTTGTGAATATGGCGAAGGGTAAGAAGTTAACTGATCGTGAAAGAGGACAGATCGAAGCTTTGTCTTCAACAGGAATGAGTAGTCATGTTATTGCGATAAAGATAGGAAGATCAAAGACTGTAGTCAACAATTTTTAAAAATTGAAAGACAATTATGGTGAAAAGAATACTGGGGGAAGACCTAAAGCTTTGTCCTCGCGTGATGAAAGAAGAGTTTGCCAACTTGCATCTACTGAAAAGTACTCAACCAGGAAACTGATTCCGACGACAGGTTTAAAAGTTTGTCAAAAAACGATTTATAACACAATTAGAAGGTCTGGAAGGTACACTTATACGGCAAAATTGACTAAGCCTAAGTTACTGCAGAGACACAAAAATAGAGCGTTTGAACTTTGGCCAGAAAGTCATGACCTGGGACAACCAATGGATAGAAATTATTTTTTCTGACGAAAAAAATTGAATTTGGGTGGACCAGATGACTGGAATTTCTACTGGCATGATATAAGAAATGAAAAAGAAATATTCTCCAAGCGCGAATTAGGTGGAGGGTCTGTCATGACTTGGGGCTGTTTTTCTTACAATGGTGTGGTCTCAATTGCATTCGTTTCAGGTAGAATGAATTCACAAGGATACCAAATGTCCTAACAAATCATCTTTTGCCAAATGCTGAATGTCTTGCTGGAGAAAATTGGAAATATCAGCAAGACAATGCACCGATCCATTCGAGTAACAGCACAAAAAATTGGTTCCAAGTTAACAATATTGAAACTGTGAAATGGCCAGCTAGATCATCTGACCTCAACCCAGTCGAGAACCTTTGGACTGACTTAGCAAGAAGAGTTTATGCAAATGGGAGACATTTTACATCAACAACAGAGCTGAAATCTATTATCGAAGATGAATGGTATAAAGCCGGCCCCACCCTTTGTCAAAAACTCGTTTCCTCCATGAAAACAAGAATATTTGAAGTAATTTGAAGTAATGGCTCCTACACAACCTTCTAAGAATTTGTAATTTTTTTCTTATATGTTATTTTCTATGTTGGCCTTATAGTTTTTACTCAGTCTGAAATATTCATCTGTGTGTTCTATAATATTTTCTAATAATAAAATATTTGCAATTTAATTTTTCTACTTTTTTACTTTTATTTAAGCTCAATAATTATCAATCAAATATTATTTTAATTCATCAGTTTAAATGTTTCCATTTTCTCAAAAATGTCTACTGGCCTTAAAGTTTTTACTCAGACTGTATATTGCTTTTGTACAGGAATATCTCTGGCGCTCGATACCACAGGTTTCGAGTTCGAGACCCGGCGGTGCGATGGATGTTTGTAGTAGCTCGGAATCCACTTAAAACGGTAGGTCCCGGTCTAATATGGCTGTAGAGCGTTGGGTGTAGTGCTGACAATCCTATCCCGTAAAAATAAAACATCTCCTGTCTAGAAATCTGCCAGCAGGCAGACGGCCCAACAACGGGCTGTTGCGCCACTGATGATAATGATAAGAATATAGGGTCGGAAGTGACGCGTTGAGGCACGAACACACTTTCAAACGAATTCCTCGCAACAGCGAGGCACAAAGCGCCACCTGATACTGGCAGCCCCGATACGCACATTATTTTTATTCTTGCTCTGTTTTTGCAATTGTGCTTTCATTAATGAGACTCCAGTTAACTCACTGGAGGACCTTGTTGCTCGAATCTCCATTGCGGCGGCACGAAGTTCCTGGCATCTGTTTGCCCATCCACTCTACCGAGTACGTATTACTGCGAGTGGTCGCCATTTTGAATATTTATTGTAAGTATTGAATCAGAGAAGCACCTTGGAATTATATTGTAAATATACAACGTTACGGATGGATAAACTCAGGAATATGCCAACGTTTAATAATGCACGAGATATATGAAGCAATTGATTGGAATACTACAAGAATGGCCCAATTCAAACAGCCATATGAATATAGCAATGCTGAATAGATCAAGAACTTCGTGAAGAAGGAATTGTTCAAGAATCTCTAAAAGAAAATACAAAAGTAAGATAAATGCACTCGTAAATGAAGAATGAAGTATTCCCAATTCTACAAAAAGCACTAACATTCAATAGTCAAAAAAATATATCAAAGTTTGAAAATTCTAGGCATAAATGAAGAATGAAGTATTCCAAATACAATAAGAAGCTCTATACAATAGGCATGGGAAATGCCAAAAGTGATAAATATGAAACTTCAAGAAGAAGGAATTGATCAACGCACTACGAGTACTTATAGCCATTGGATATACAAATGTTTAAACATCCCAAGTCAAAACGTGAAAAGGGCTTCAAAACCATACTACAAAAACACTTCAAGCAAAAGCCAAATTCTCCAGAAAATTCCTGAGGATTAACATTATTCATGAATCATTTCAAGAGTTAAGGGGCCCAAACAACCATTTCTTCCCCAGAATTTGCAAATTTCGAATGGAGTTTTTATTTGTTTGCTGCACTTTTAGATTGCGCCACGAACCCATAACCAGGGCAACATCATGTTCACACATGATAAAAAATGAATGTCTTAGTAAGCGGTACCATCACAGTTTGTCGCATGACCGTTGAATTCCCTTGTTTTTTTTTTTTTGTTCTAATGCAGCTGGCAAAAACTTAGACAGCTTGATCTTGATGCCTTAAGGCAAGCGCTGCACAGACGTTACTCACTTTGCGTTACCCAGGGGGCGCGTGTAACTTGAAGGTAAGCCATGGACGTGGAGTAACAATGCCCCCGCAACGCTCCTGTTAGACCGGGATCTACGGTTTAAAGTGGATTCCGAACCACTACAAACATCCATGGCACCGCCGGGACTCGAACACGAAACCTGTGGTACTGAGCGCCAGAGCTCTAGCCACTCGGCCATTCAGGCCCCCATTCCCTTGTATGTAAAAGATAAAAGATGATAAAGTAAAATGTCCTCTTTTTAAAAGAAACATATCATCTGTTTTATATTGAAGTTTTAAGATTAAATGCATTATCTAGCTTATGCATTTTACCTTTGCAAAAGGTGCAAATAATAATATTAACAATAATAATATAACGATACATCCCACATTATTGTTAATAATTTTTTTAAAATTGATTTTCTTTGTGAACAATTTGCAGTATTTTTGCTTTTAGGCAATGCTACTTGGATTCAAAAGATCTTCCTTAAAAGTTTCGTTTCGACTGTCAATGAAGTTCAAAGTTTAAGTTGGAAATTTGGGGGAAACATTATTGATAAACATGGAGATTAAACATTTGGAACATTTCCAACTATTCCCAATACGCGCAGGCGATTACAAAGGGCGTGTTCGGAGAGCAAATATTTGAGTAAACATTTTGATTTTCCGGCGCCACGAGGATCACTGATTCGCGGTCGGCGCTTCGGGCGATCTCCGACATTTTACATCCGAGTATTTTAATCAACGGCTTTTGCGAAATGCCAACTGGCGAAAAGAGAATGTTCTTCGAATTATCCCAGTCTCACTTGCTCGTAAATTACACAGTCTCGCAGGGAGAAAAAAATAAAGTAAAAGCATCCCCAATTGAAATTTGCTTTAATTTTAATGATTGATGTTTAAGTAATTTTCAGTGCTGATTCCAAAAAAATTTTTTTTTATTTCCAATGGCAGGCTACAAAAACAATAAAATAATAAAATAAAAGCAATAAAAAGGACATGAAAACAACAACGAGAATCGAAAGAAATCACATAGTGACATATTTAGCCCATAAGGGCCTTAGCCTCCAGTAAGGACCGTACACGGTAGAGGAAGCAAGTGCAGGGCAGACTGGAAGGTGGGATGAATCCATGTCCTCTCCAAGACTGCAGAGCATGCATTTTGGGCTTGCAAATATTTTCATGCGAAAAAGATGATTGGCCAATCAATCATGGTCCGTCAGGAGTCTGAAAAGGGCAACAGCTTTAAACCTGGGCTGATCAGGGATGTTTAAAATAAAGTTAAACCAGGTTTTAGATGAGTTGCCTTCACATAGATTATCAGATAGAATGTTCCGGAAAAAGTCTCTGATTCCAAAAATAAAATCCATTTTTCTTTCTATCCAGTTTTCACAAAGAGATTGAATATCTTTCTACCATTAACTGAAATTATGAAATGTTGACAATCCACATTAGCTTTATTAAATCTCATTTTTCTGTATTCGAGTCAGTAATAAATGAACGACAGATAAAATGTAAAAGTTACGAGTCCTTGTAATAATATTTTTGCTTTCCCTCAAAAGTTCTTTTTTGCAATTTTCCTTGAGGGAACATTCCAGGGATTCTCTTCTTTTTTGCATGATTATTGTTTTAATATTCTAGTTTACTCTATGAATGAAATTATTATGGTTTTTGAAGTCATATAATGCTCTAAAGATACATCAAATTCTTCAAATTAGAATGCGATTTGTTATAAAATTGTGCACGATAAAATTTATTTCATTATTTTTCCCGTAATCTCCCCCAAAAACTATACGAAACACCGGTTATTTTCATCGCTGATCTGTGGGTTTATGAGGTTGCGGGATAATTTGGAATTTGAAAAACAGAGAATTCTGCCACATTATACCTCGAAAGGACGTTCTTTAACCTGTTCCCAGTAAAAAAAAAAAAAAAAAAAAAAGGAAATTCTAATCATTTGTATACATTAGTGACAATCGTTTTAAACAAACTAATGTTCTTTTAAGATGGGAGGAGTCTGAATGGCCAAGTGGCTGGCGCTCGGTACCACAGGTCTCGGGTTCGAGTCCCATGGATATTTGCAGTGGTTCGGAATACACTTTAAACCGTAGGTCCCGGTCTAATAGGATCGTAGAGCGTTGCGGAAGCATTGTTACTCCGCGTCCGTGGCTTAGCTTCAAGTTACACACGCTCCTTGGGTAGTGCTAGTGAGTAACGTCTGTGCGGCGCTTGCCTTAAGGCATCCAAGACAGTTGTTTAAATGTTTGCCAGCTGCATTAGAAAAAAAAAAAAAAAATGATTGATGTTTAAGTAATTTGCAGTGCTGATTCCAAAATAAAGTCCATTTTTTTCTATCATGTTTTCACAAAGAGATTGACTATTTTGCTACCACTAATTGAAATCGTGAGATGTTTAATGAATTCACATTATCTTTATTTAATCACAATTTTTCTCGTTCGTGTCAATTATAAACGAAAGACAGATAAAATGTAAAAAGTCACGAGTCATTGTAATAACATTTCTGCTTTCCCTCAAAAGTCCTTTTTGCAATCTTCCTTGATTGGTTTGTCGGTCTATGGACAGCTTGTGCACACTTTGGGCTAAACAAACCGGGACCTATAGTTTAACATGGATTTCGAACCACCAACAAACATCGAATCGAAACTCTTTTGAATAAGAGAGTTTAATTCAGGGATGGGCAAACGTTTTCGGTCGCGGGCCAAAAATCGAAAAAAAAAAATAAATAAAAAAATAACTTGGTGGGCCAAGATAAATTTTTCTAAAAGTTTAAAAACATTATACAAGAATTACAATTTAAATATGTTAATGAGATGAAGGAAATTGCGATTTCAGTTTTAAAAGGTCCTTATAGTGAGGCTCGAAGTGAGACGTACTGATTCTAAGGAACGAGACTAAATGCTCATCTGTCAGTCTACTTCTGAAATAATGGTTCCTTCTATGGTTCATAGTTGAAAACACTTGTTCACGCATATAAGAAGAAGCAAACAACGCACTGATTTTTTGGGCGTGAGATATTAAATTTAGAAAACTTACTTTCTATATTGATTTAAACTCTAACTTTGGCATATTTAGAAACAACTTCTTGAGATGATTGTTAGATTGCAACTCAATTAATTCAACTTTCAAATCTGACCTCGCTGTTTCGCAATTTACGTTGAAAGGTATGGTAAAAATATTCAAATAGAGAAAGTAAAAGATCATCAATTCTTTGAAAACAAGAAAGAAAAAAATAATATTTAATCAAACTAGAAAAGAAGATGGATGTATAATATATAAATATATATTTCTTTTAATTTGACTCGGACTGGCAAATTAAAATTCTATCTGCGGGCCGGATAGAACTTTCCAGAGGACCGGAGTTGGCCCGCGGGCCGCAGTTTGTCCATCCCTGGTTTAATTGATTAAACATTGATTTACACAGTTTTTTAAAAACTTCTGTTTAATGAAAACAAGTAATATAAAAACAAGTTATGTTAATTCCTTTTTTTTTTTTTTTCCACTCTATTTCAGAAAGTCCTTTATAAATAATTTTCATACATTTTTTTAAGTTTATCCGGCGCCATCTATTGGTAGATATATGCAATTTAAATCTAAAAAAAAAAAAAACTAAAATTAATTAATTTAATTGATATCTGAAAAAACTGTGTTAACATCCAGTGTCATCCACTACAAGTTCAAAAAAAAAAATGTGTTTGAACTCGAGTGCATGATTAAAAAGCATTTCATGAACGATTGAAAATTTAACCAAGATATATATATATAGGGAGAGTGTGAGCTAATAGAAGGAATTGAAAAAAAAAGAAATCCCATTCCATTTGGTTTTCAGAAATATAAAAAGCGACCGCAAAAGCATCCGTGTTCCATTCAACACTATTTCCACACCCGCGATAAAAATCGTCCAATGAGACCGCAGATTACTCAGAAGTCTGTTTTCCCTTCTCCTTCATTCCAAATACCAAACTCGTCCTAATTTAGAACCCTCTGTGTTTGCTCCACCAGGCGCGCTGCTCTAGGAATGATATGTATTTGTCCACGAAGACCCCGTAGCGGTGCATGGCCGCAGGTGCGTCAACACCACAGCACACTCCGCACGGGAAAACGTTCCGAACGAATGTGATCGAACGAAACAGCGTGTTCGGGCCGCAGAGAGAAATCGTTTGCGTTAGAATCACGCGATGGCACTCAACCCGAAAAATCGGGAGGCGGAGGAGGCGGGTGCCTCGAAGACCCTCCCCCGCCTCAGGAGGAGTGGGTGTGCTGCCACCAGCTACTTCGAATCACCCCTCAGCAGCATAATTTCCAGATCCTCTGTCCTGAACCGAAGCGCAACAACCAGACCTCTGGACCAGAACCCGCAGGCGGAGCCGGGCAAGTTGCACTCGATGCTGGACAACCTCAGAGACAGGAGCCCCAAAGGCAAAAAGGTGTCCTCCATTGACATAGCCGACGTGAAAGCCACTGCGTTCGACAACCCACGACGACCACCAAGTCCCCAGAGAGCTGATTTCAGCCCACCAGTGGTGCGATCTAAAATCCTGTCCTCCACTTTGCCAGCTTCGCATAAAGTCACAGGAGAATCGCCTCCTGTCAGCAGTGGGCAACCTCTGTCCGATTCCGGATATGAAGAGTTCAAGGCCTTGCATTCCAAACTGATGAACCCTGAGGCCAGGAATCCTCGATCACTGAAGACTTCCAGGCAACTGTCTTCCTCACTGACTACCCTGAGCACTGATGATTCTGAGAAGAAGTGCCACCCTTCCAAAAGGTACAGCGCCATGCTGACGTATGAGGGGAACAAGGGAACACTTTCAGGGGGAAGCTCCCCTTCCAGATCTCCTGTTCAAAGTCGATGGCACCCGAAACAGTTCTCGAGCCTCGATCCTACCAGTAAGTCATCGATGTCGTTTGAACCTCAAGGATCCATTTCTGAGCCAGAAGAATCAGAAACACTTAAGAGCAACTCCATCGACAGAGGTAGACAGAATCTGTTTCTTCAGAACTACCTCTCCGGATGTCAGAAGGATAACAAGAAAACCAGTTTTTCGGATAGAGAAAATGTAATGAACACTAAAAGTGCTCACAAAATAGAAAGCGTCGAAAAATCTGACAACAGCAGTGCACCAAACAAAATAATTTCAATCTCGGATGCGATCAAATCAAAAGATAGATTATCTTCGAGTTCCAAAGATGACAGCGATGAAGAAATTTTGAAAGCAAAATGTGCAAGAAAAAATTTCCAATACCAAAACATCATGCCTCAACCTAAAGTAATCGGCGATGGTTATAAAACAGGAAGAATTTCTCCCATTAAATCAGAAAGCGTAGCCGAAACAGATTTTACAACAGATTTGGCAATGAAAGACGAAGCTGATAACTTCCGATCAAGATCTTTCACAGAACCGAGAAGCAAAAACAAGAGCGCTTTTGCGTCTCAATGTAGAAAAATTTCGTCAAGCAGTGACACAGTTCCTCCCCTTACACCAAAAAAGCCCCAACTATCAAGAGCGAAATATTGAAGTTTGCAACAATTCATTATATCCTGACTTATCCGAAGGCGACAAAAAGGTTTCGTTTGACGTAATGACATCCAATTCTGAAACCATGAAAAAGCAGGATCACCGCAAGCCTTTTCCAAAACCAATGCTTGCAAAAGTCACAGGGCTGTTTAGAAGAAGTGTTGAAGAACCTTGCAGTAGAATTGTCCAAGATCCCTCCGATAAACAAATGGAGTGTTCAGATGAAATTACCCTGGAGGCTGATTCTGAAAGCAAAGCAGATAAAAAATTTCCACCTTCTAAAGGTAAACCGATGCCAGACAGCAATATCTTCCGCTGCAGCAACAGCATTTGGATTGATAATGGGCTTCGGTCGGAAGACACGCCTGTCAAAGAGTACAGCAGTGATTCAAATCGTTTTCCGTTGAAGATGTGTGAAAACACAGATGCCAGATTCAGATCCTCTGACAATAAGTTCAACCCTGGTGGAAGCGACAGTGGAGGAGCGGGCAGTCCTTCCAGAAAAGCTGCCACAGACTGGGAAATCTGCAAAGTCACCAACGAAGACGACTTGATGGACTTTGAGGGGATGTTGAACAAGTTCGCTGCCAATCGGAATGGTTCCACCACGACCTTCAGAGACCGCTTCTCGGACCAGTCCATGATCGAAACGTTTTCGTCCGCGGAGTGCCAACAGAGTGAACAGAAATCGGCCACGTTCTTGTATTCCAAAAAGGAAAACAATATTCCGGAATATCAGGGGTGTCAAGAAAAACCTGAACTTTCGATGGACAAACGAATCTCCGTTTTCAAGTCGTCTCCCAATTTCAGGAACAGCTTTGACGATGACACAGACTGGAACTGCACCATGGGCGAGAGCGATGCCATTACGGAAGCGGCTTTTTCAGGGGGAGGAAGAAATTTCACGAAGGAAGAGGGCATGAGGAGCTCCATGTTCAAAGACGAGATGAACAAAGAGAACAGAGTCTACAGTGAGATGAGTTCCGAAAGTGCTGCTTTTCGAACTCAAAAGACACAGAGGTGCATCATACTGAACCAGAAGTCATCCACGTCCACCGTAACCAGAAAGCTGAGGATTGGTCAGAGGACCGTGAGGAGGACTTCGAGGTACACGCGGTAAGTCAGCAATACGCTTTTTGCACTACTTTTAAATTTATTGTTTCAATAGTTCACTTTTTCAATTTGTTTCAAAAATTGAATCGAAATTCGTATTACTGCAGAAAGTAGATATTTGGCATTTCCGAATTATGGGTTTTTTAATGCTGAAACAAGTGAATATTCGGTTGAAATTCGTTTAACATTCTCGTTTTAGGAACAGCAATCAAAGATGCAGTAAGAAAGTCCTTTAGATTTTTTTACTTTTATATTATTTTTTATTTTAAAAATCAGTACAATAGAAATAATAATTATCAAACATTTTAGTTGTTATTTGTTTTTTTTTTCGGTACAAAAATATCAACTGCCATAAAATAAAAATTTAGTAAAGCTTAAATGAATAAAAAAAAATAGCTGTAAAATATCTTTATTTAAAGCTAACAATTAACAACAAATATAGCTAACAAAAAAGGTTTATTTCAAATATTATACAATTGAAATGTTAAGATCAACAGTGTAAATGACAGTATTAAGATCAACAGTGTAAATGACTGAAAAAATTAGGCTATTCAAAGAGACTCCACCGATTATAATATTGGTGTATTTTTTTTATAGTCAGCAACACTAAATGGTAAATAATATATAAAAGGAGAAATATAAAAATTGATGGTACATTGTCTTTCTCTTACTTTTATGACATTATTTTTGAATGGAAATTTCATGCAAACACATTTCAATGTGCTCTTAGTTCCTAACCATTTTACATCAGGGACTTTGTGTTCATAACAGCTCTTGGGCGTTAGTGAGGAAGCCATTGCCTTTTAGAAAGATTTTTTGAGCTGCAGCCGCAATATGCAAGTTTAGGACAAGACTTCCAACAAGAATTTTGGGTTTCATGTGCAATCACAATGGGACTGTGCAATATCCTATTGTCTGCACATATTTTTTATTATTGGGCTAAAAATTTCATTGAACTTTTTTCTTTTACGAATATATCCTTTCTTTCTTCGAAATGATACCTCAGAACCAGGACGAAAAGTGGGCCTAGGCTATTCCACTGATGAGGCCCTTTCACCTCCTATTTTTAAGTTTGTAAATTACTCATTATGTTTGTTTATTAGCCACATGTGTAGAATTTCTCCTTATTTTTGATTCAGTGTTTTAGTGTTTTTAGAATAGTGTAATTCTAATTTTGCTAACAATTTGAACGTAGGCCCCTCTTAATGTTGAGGCACTAGGCTGAAGCCTAGTTAGCATTTAGGAAAATCCGGCCCTGCTCAGAACAACGGCATGAGTACTTTCTGAAAAATCTCTCTCTAATCGATAACAAACAGCACAAAAAAGTGTTCTTTATAGTTACCAGTTTCGCGTTTCCCAGAAAATGGTACTTTAGATTAATATTAACTGCTGTTCATGCAATGTTTGATATTTCTCATGTATTCATGAAGAGGTGTTCTGAAAAACACAAACTATCTGAAGAATAGAAGGAAAAGAAATTACTTAAAGTTGAAAAAAAGAGATGAATCCAGCAGTCAATTTATGTAACAGGAAATAAATTTAAATGTATAAATAAGTTAGCAAAAAAATATACTAAATATATTATTTTATAATGTTTAATAGTTTCAGATATTTTTATTAGAGTTTTTAGTGATAAAAAAAATTGTGTCGTGTCACATGAATTTGCCGTAAAAACTGTTTTTGTTTTCATCTTATCCATTTAACTGTTATTCCTTTTTGAAAAGCTTCGCTTTTTTTTCAGACAATCCTGTGTTTGGTTATGGGTGTTGTTATATATATATATATACAAAAAAATTATTTAAACTAACGACTATTTTGGTTCTTTTGAATTACTATGTAGATGTTTCATTTTAAATATTTCTACTTGGAATTTTTTTCAAAAATTAAATAGAAAATCGCATAATCCATTTATTCCTTTTTGAAAACCGTTGCACTTTTTCAGACAATCCATTGTTTGGTTATGGGTGTTGTTATATATATGTATATAAAGATCAGTTAAACAAACGACTATTTTGGTCCTTTTGAATTACTTTGTAGATGTTTCATCCATTTATTCCTTTTGAAAATACTTTTTTTTCATTGTTTGGTTATGGGTGTTGTTATATATATGTATTAAAGAATATTTTTTCCTTTGAAACTTTGTAGATGTTTCATTTCAAATATTTCTACTTCGAATTTTTTCAAAAATTAAATAGAAAATCGCATAATCCATTTATTCCTTTTTGAAAACCGTTGCACTTTTTCAGACAATCCATTGTTTGGTTATGGGTGTTGTTATATATATGTATATAAAGATCAGTTAAACAAACGACTATTTTGGTCCTTTTGAATTACTTTGTAGATGTTTCATTTCAAATATTTCTACTTCGAATTTTTTCAAAAATTAAATAGAAAATCGCATAATCCATTTATTCCTTTTTGAAAACCGTTGCACTTTTTCAGACAATCCATTGTTTGGTTATGGGTGTTGTTATATATATATGTATATAAAGATCAGTTAAACAAACGACTATTTTGGTCCTTTTGAATTACTTTGTAGATGTTTCATTTCAAATATTTCTACTTGAATTTTTTCAAAAATTAAATAGAAAATCGCATAATCCATTTATTCCTTTTTGAAAACCGTTGCACTTTTTCAGACAATCCATTGTTTGGTTATGGGTGTTGTTATATATATGTATATAAAGATCAGTTAAACAAACGACTATTTTGGTCCTTTTGAATTACTTTGTAGATGTTTCATTTCAAATATTTCTACTTCGAATTTTTCAAAAATTGTATTACTGCAGAAAGTAGATATTTTGCAGTTCCGAATTATTGGCTTTTTGATACTGAAACAGGTGAATGGTTAAGATACGTTTACAGCGACGTTTTAGGAACAGCAATCAAAGATGCAGCACGAAAGTTTATTGAACTAAACATAAGTGTTGTATTTTACGACGTATGAATATGTAAATGATTGCGCAAGAATGCGTTTCAGATATTCACGATTGAAAAACGAATGTCGATACCGCATATAGAAGTCAAAATGCAAACGTGCATTCTATTATGTAAATAAATAATTGCAAAAAATATCATTTAAATAATTATGCTTATAAATAGCCTTTGATACAATTTTGAATATTCTAGATCATTCGACAGCAAAGGTTATTTCGTGATTTGATGTGAAACTCATATATTTAAATTTTAAAATGTCCATTAGTGGTGAATGTGGATATGCGGGTAGTGTTTTAAAAATCAAAAATATTGTCTTTTTATTATTACGTTATGTTGAATGACAAAAGAATTAAAATTTTAAAATATAATATCTTGAAGAATAAAGAAAGCAAACTATAAAAATATCAACTCAAATGTAATATAGACAAAAACCTTTTTCTGAAAAAAAAAAAATATATATATGGTCACCATTTTCTACAAATGAAAATTTACTTGATTAAAGAATTTTTCTGATAAAAATAACTCTGTGTTGCTGATAGGAATACAATAGATAATCGACTAAATGTGTAGATAATTAAGGAAAAATATCTTTCAAATGACAATGTTTGAAAAATACATATAATTTGTTACTTAAAAAAACTGATACTATAAATTGGAAAAACTAGAATTTGAATTTATTTAATTTCATTTGCTTGTTGATTTTTTATTAATAATTTTTAATTACTTCTAATCATTTTTATGAAGAGACTATGACCAGACTTTTTTTTTGCGCTGAATATTTATAAAAAATTTTTCGATAAGTAAAATAAAACTGTATTGAAATTTATATTTCATACGTTAAAATTTCTTGTGTTTGCCAGCTGCATTAGGAAGAAGAAAAAAAAAAACGTTAAAATTTCATTCTTAAATATGTTTAAGATTTGTTAAAGGTTTTAATATTTTAATGCGTTATTATTTAATCATCACGATATAAGTTTTAATTCTATTTCATAGAAAATACATCACAATTGAATAAACATTATTTTATATTTATATGTTTTTAAAAATTTCTTTAAATACTTCTAAAGCATGATAGGTGAACATTGCTACTGATGATTGGGGTTAACTTTTATGAAACCGGTCGCGATATCCATTGCATTTGTTTTTATGAGAATGCGATTTTTTTTTTTTTTTGCTTGTTACCAATATTTATAACTAAGAGGTTTATAATTAGATTATCGTTCATTAAAGTAAAAGTCACCTGAAGTAATAAATAATTTCCTTAAGCAAACTTTACTTTTTACCTGTGTGCATTTATAGTAGGCCTTCTCAAATTATTTACTTTTGCACTGTCCTAAAAAATAGTTCTTTTAACCATTTAATTTGATGTAATTACAATTTTGATGTTTATTTTTTATTAGGGACATATAAATAGTTGTTTACTCCCAAAATTGATACATTAATTCGTTATTATTACTAGCAAAAACTAGTGTTACTGACATGTTGCAGATGAATTAAAAACAATTCTAAAAATCAGGCCAGCATAAAATTAACGACCCATACGGCAGGGATGGTTTAAATACTTATCAATTTATAATGGTTTTCTATTAAATGATATTATTTAAAAACAGATTAATTAGAGATTAAGATAGATTAAACAGATTATAGATAGAGATTAAACAGATTATAGATAGATATTAATTAGATATTATTATTAAGAAAGAGTTCATATTTTAAATGTAGTTCAGAAAAGCTGAATATGATATGAATACGAATATGATAGCTTTATTTCCATTAAGTCATTGAAACACATTGGAAGATTAATTACTTAAATAAAAAAATGTGGAGATCGATCGTATTTTATCATTGTCGAAGAAAATACTTAATAAATATTTTGTAATGAATAATAAGGTAGCTTAAAAGTTAATAATAATTTTAATTAAACAAAAGCTCCAAACAATATTTATCTTCATTTCAATTTTTCTGATGATTTTTCAACTGGTTTGGGGAAGTTCAATTTTGTTTATAACTCCGCATCATAGAACTCTGATGTAGTTAGTGAACAAGGAGAATATAAATGTAAAGGAACACTCGTAAACGAGGGCTTTCAGAGAATCAGAATCGTTATCAGAATCTTATACTATCAGGATGAATCTTTACATTGTTAGAATCGTACAGCATTATCAGTCAGAATCTTACAGCTTACATTGTCAGAATCTAATTGTCAAGGTGAATCTTACAGCTTACATTATCGGAATCTAATTGTCAGGATGAATATTACAGCTTACATTGTCCTTTTGCATCATTAACAGGAGGAATCTTGCTTCTTGCATTCTCAGAATCTTACACTGTCCGGATGAATCTTTACATTGTCAGAACCTTACAGCATTACCAGTGTGAATCTTACAGCTTACATTATCAGAATCTAATTGTCAGGAGTAATCTCACAGCTTACATTGTCATTTTGCATGATTAACAGGATGAATCTTACAGCTGTAGAAGGAATCAATTGATACTGAATCAATCAATCTTTATAGCGCTGTTGCAGTAGAGGAAGCTTCCATTTAACGAACATTGGAATACTTTTCGAGTGTTCTGCTCTAACAAGAAGTTATGAGGAAGCAATTCATTCATGACAATCCATTGCCAAGGTTTTGGATTCATAAGGCTTCATGTTCATAAAAAGGTCTTCGAAAGTCTCGAAATTTCTATGCACTAAATTGTCATTTCTCTGAAATGTATCGTCAACCATGCTGTTTGTAGCACTGCAAATTAAGAGATTGTTTTAAATAACCAATGCATGCCTAATTGAAATAAAAAAACTAATTTTAATTTAAAGATGTTTATATTTTAAATATTAATTTTTATAACATTGTTATTATAAATTTGAATAATCATAATTTTATTTTTGCAATGCTGTCACACATTTGGGATAATAGGATCCAGATTTTTGTTCTATTTACAATTCAACAAATTTCTGTTGTATTATCGTGCAGTATTATTGCCACATCTTTTAAAGAATAATAGATATGGTAATACAGAAAGGGGTGGTTACTTACACATATGGTAATACAGAAAAGTAGTCGTTTTGTAATTTTCAACAGAAAAGAAATAAATAATAGTTCTTAAAAGTCTATCATTTTCAGTTTAAAAAATTGCAAGTCATGTTTTAAAGCGATGAATAACTCTGCTTTTCAACGTTTTTTCATCTATCTACATAGTTGTTTGCACATGTAGGACATTTTATCCTTGGATCATTTGGCAGATATTCAGCACATCCAGCGTTATGCGAAACACCTGCATTGTGTTACCCCAGATTAAGAAAGAACAATCTTGGAGGTGGCAACTGGGACCCTCCCATTTTCATGCACAAACATGCAGTTTTAGTCTTCCCCAGGAACTTGTCAAGTTTCAGAACAGAGCTCTTTCAGCATTCCTCGAGGGGACACATTTGATGAGGGGCTCGCGCTTCTTATCCATTTCGAACCCAACGGAAGGATTTTCTGGTCTGCAGATTTACTATTACTGTCTCCAGTACATATCAGAAAACTCTCTGTTTTCCTTTTACTCTAGTGTAAACCTTACTGTCTTCTTCTATGGCAGCTGGCAAGCACTTAGACAGCTGTCTTGGATGCCTTAAGGCAAGCGCTGCACTGACGTTACTCACTTTACATTACCCAGGAAGTGAGTGTAACTTGAAGATAAGCCACGGACGCGGAGTAACAATGTCCCCGAAACACTCTACGATCCTATTAGACCGGGACCTACGGTTTAAAATGGATTCCGAACCACTGCAAACATACATGTCACCGCCGGGACTCGAATCCGAAACCTGTGGTACCGAGCGCCAGAGCGCTAGCCACTCTGTCATTCAGGCCCGTAAACCGTGCTGTCTAAGTTTGGAAATTCAGCGACCTAGACACTTTTTCGAATTGCTTCATTGGTTTAATGTATTGGTTCCTAATGTTACAGAAAACTAAACCATGTAACCAGGGCCGGATTTAGATGAAAAGAGGCTCTAGGCTATTCCACTTATGAGGCCCTAGGCTATTCCACTTATGAGGCTCTCTCATTTTTAAGTTGGTTAATTACTTATTATGTTTGCTTATTATTCATATGTGTAGAATTTCTCCTTATTTTCGATTCAGCGTTTTAGTGTTTACTGTTTTTAGAATAGTGTCATTCTAATTTTGCTAACCATTTGAATTTTGGCCCCTCTTGATCTTGAGGCCCTAAGCTGAAGCTTAGTTAGCCTATAGAAAAATCCGGCCCTGCCTGTAACCGAATCACCTACCTCAAAACATCCGCTTTTTAATTCAAAAATTAATTAAATACAAAAATACAAAATACAAAAACATACAAAATACAAAAATCTGTCGAACCTTATCCAGCAAATGAAGGAAAGTTTCTTTTCTGCCATCAAAGTTTTTATCCCAGCATCGTGCACCTAATGCCATTTAAATTTTTTTTATTTAGAAAGAACTCCGAGAGAGTCTTTTTTTCAAAGCGTGCCCATCAAGATAATGAATCGCTTCCACAAAAACGCGGGATGACGCAACGGGCCTCAAAAGAGTGGTTGCACAAGTCCAAGAAAAAAGTCGCTTTCTATCGTGACGGGGATCACGTCGGACGATGTTCGAGTTTGCCTTAACAAACGATCGTAATGAGAAGAGAGGACTTTTTACTGCTTCCTCACAATGGAGATGGCTCCTTCGATATCTTTTGATGAACAGGATGGAATGGATGCTAGCGATGTACCCGTTCTTCGCTCGCAGAGTGATAAATTTCTGCTGTTGCTTCCTTCTACTACGCTATGGTACCTACTTAAAAATAGGATCTTAAACACATGCAACTTACTCAAACATATGCTGAATGTTGTATTTTCACTAAGCAAATAGTTGTACACTATACAAATTAAATTTAGCATGAAAAAGAAAAAGAAATTACTGAAAAATACTTAAGGTCTTAAAAACTATTATTTGTGCAAACTCGTTTGTCATTTTAATGAAATAGCATGCTTTTATTCATACGTATGAGTATTATAATAACCTGAGGGTGCATCTATAAGATGCAAATTGTTAATGTAGATAGTAAGACGCTATCTTCAAGAGGTTATTAATAATTTCTTTTTGGGTTTTACTTATTTCTTGGAAGAATTTTTTATATTATTTTAATTTTTGTCATTGCATATTTGTAAAAGTATTTGTGTTGTTTTTTGATCCGTCAATGTAGTTCTAGACACATTTATTCTATTGATATTTGTGTTTGTCAAGTGATTTTCAGTTTGGGCGCAGGAACTCATGCGAGCTACAAACTTTCTGACAAAATTCCTTCTTTCTTTTTATGAGAGTCAGAATTCCAGGACTTCTGTATTGCGAATAGTATGCTCCTTCGAGATCTTGGTGAAGAGGATGGAATGTATGTACCAGTTCTTTGTTCGCAGGGTGATAAATTTCTGCTGTTTCGTTTCCCTCTTACTAAGCTGTGGAAACTACTTAAACAGGATCTTACTCCTCAAACACATTTCGAATGTGTTGTCTTTTCACTGAGCAGCAGATAGTTATACACTGTACAAATTGAATTTGGCATGGGAAAAAAATTACTGAAAAGGCTTAAAGGGTTCGAAAAAGCACTATTGCGCAAAACTCGTTTGTCATGAATGTTAATGAGATTAAAAATATGATTAAAATAAATGCACAATGCACTATATTATATGCACATATATGCATACGTATGAGTATTATACTAACCTCGAGGGTGTATATTCCCGCATAAAGCTATATATCTCAGATGTTATTACAATTCCTTTCTATGTTTTTCACACTTTCTTTTGAGTTTTACACTATTTCCTGTTTTACTTATTTACTATATCTCCTGTCCTGTTCCTTATTTCTCCTCGAAGTAAATCTTCTTTATATTATTTTTACTTTTTGTCATGGCATATTTTGTAAAAGTAAGCTTTTTGATCTGTCAATGCGGTTCCAGACATACAACCTTTTTGATATTTGTGTTTGTCAAGTGATTTTCGTGTTTAGTGCAAGCAAGGAACTTATGCGCACCACAGATCTTGACAAAATCTCGTTCTTTCTTTGTAAGAGGAGTCAGAATGTGAGTCCTTCCAGTACTTTTTGTATTGCGAATAGTATGCTCCTTCGAGACCTTTTGGTGAAGAGGATGGAATGGATGTGCCGCTGCTGTTCTTTGCCTCGCAAAAGTGATAACATACATTTCTTAAGCTATTTTGGCTTTCCTTCCTACTACACTGTGAGCACATACTTGTAAATAGGTAGATCTTTTACTCCTCAACTTACCTCAACAAATGGGATCTTTACCTAGAGATGTTTTTATCTGATTATCAACATCATGTTATGAAATGTGTTGTCTTTTTCACCGAGAAGATAGTTATACGCTGTACAAATGTGGCCTTTTGCATGGAAAAAGGGAAAAAACAAAGAAATACTTCTGGTAAATGCTTAAGTTCTTAACAATGTTTTGTGCGTAAACTCTCGGATTTGTCATTTTAATGAAATTAAAAATTATGATTAAAATAAATGCACACACACTATTTTAGATAAGCATAATGCGTACGTATGGAGTATTACACAGTCCAATCACATTAATGTGACCACCTGTCAAAATCTAGAATAATAGCATAGAATCTCTTGCATATTCTGACTTTAAGTGGAGTGTGGAATGGTATTAAGTGATATTTAAATGGTATTAAGTGGAATTCTTTATATGCACTCCACTGCAATGTGCTGCCACCTGCACTTTTTGTGATGTGGTTATTTCACGTTGACGTCGAAAGTAGGACTGAGTATAATAAGATTAGGGTGCATATTCCCCTCATAAAGCTATCTCCTTCTCGGGAAAAGATGCTAGTAATCAATTCCTTTTTGTGTCTTTTTATAATTTATTTGGAGCCTCTATTTATTTCCTCTTCGCAGGAATTTTTAATATTATTTTAATTTTCTTTTGCCATACAGTATATTTTATGAAAGTATTTCTTGATCTGTCAATGCAATTCCAGACATTCAGTCTTCTTTTGATATTTTGGTGCGCTTCTTGTCAATGGATTCAGTTCAGGTGCAAGAAACTTGCGCGATCTTGACAAAATTCCTTCTTTTCATCTCTTATTATTAGAGTCATTCCGGAGTTTTTCGTATTTTCATAGAAAGTAGTATGATGATTCTTTGTAAATTCACACCGGATTGTGCTGTTATTTGTAAAGCAAATAGTGTTGAAGTTGAGAGTTTTGCTCAAACAAAATGGTCCTTGTTCCCATTTCATTTCTATAGTTCTCGTTCTGATTTTGCACCATATTCTCTCTCTCATCTCTCTCTCTCTCTCTCTCTCT